>JAHDVE020003821.1:0-146863 GCA_022606495.2 Halesus radiatus | reverse complement strand
AAATTCGGATTACCTATTGGAACTCTAAATTACAATTACTATTTGAAGGAACTAAAAATATTAAAACTCTCATATACAAGACTTGTTTCCGACCTAATTTTTATTTTTAAAATTGTTAATGGTATTATGGACAGCCCTGGCAGTCAGCTTAATTGAATTGAATATTCCAACTAGAAATACTCGATCTAAAATTTTATTCAATTGTAACAACAATTTCAGGACTGAATCATTCAAAAATTCACTTGTAAAATATTACATATTATTAAAGTATTTCCTCACGCGGAAGATAATACTTTTTCAGACTTAATAGATATGTTCAACTGAACGGAATAAAAATACAAATAGACTAATAAATAGACAGATGGACCACTCTGAAGATAACCCTCACAGGCTGAAACGGTCAAAAATAAAACTGGAATAAACTTAGAAAGTATATTTTATTTAATCATTACAAATAGACTCTTATTGCATACATCATACAAAATTATTAATGAGGTATGTGTCTAGAGTATAAGTTTTATTGAATTTGTGGTGTGTTTTGCAAATTAACCTATGTTGCAAATTATTTGGAATGGTACTAACACGATGTTATTGCTGAATTTGTTCGTGAGACAAATTAGATATTTAGTTGTTGTGTTTCGTGAAGACTATTTATATACTATCTATGTACGAGTACCTACTGTGATGTGCTTTACACCTGTGTCACTATTATAATTAAAAAAATATAACAAAATATGTGAAAGCCCACATTGGGCGTATACAATATAATAAATACATAAATTACATGAATAACAATCACAATAAATTAATTTCCGTTTTCTAAACAGAATTCTATATAGCAAACAATTACATACTTCTGAAAATTGAAATTAATTTCAGTCTCTTTAAATTTATTCAGTCAATTTTTTAACATGTAGAAGCTACCTATTGATGCTTCCAATTTTTTATCACGTCGCGTCGCACGATATTACATTTGTTTTCCACGGTAAAAAGTCAATTACACACGGGAACTTTGTTTTTATAGGACTGGAATATTTATGTATGCAAATTTCATTGGCAGTGGCGTAAAGACCGTTCGGGCAGTATTTATTTATTTTATTCTTAAGACAAATATTCCCGGGTTACGAATAACCTGAAAATATTTTAAAATCTCCTACTACTATGAAGGACGAGGAATTGAACTCCCGACATCTGGGTGGGATCCAGAGGCGATGCCAACTCAGTCACTGACAGGGAGATAGGGATCATACATCTGTTCCCTAAAGAACGATAGCGATTTTGTCGCTGCGACTTTATATAATGGCGGTCACGTGTATTATACAATACGTAATGAACTTACGTATTCAGATTTCTACAAATTGGTTTTTTTGCATTAACTTCACACGAGAGGCCCTGATTTAAATAATTTCCCTGAGGGCCTATGTCATATTTGGGATGTCTATATTGGGATGCTGTGCGGAGGATAGTTTTATGGAAAGGTAGGAGAGGAAGTTCTGGAAAGGAAAAAAGATACGAGTATAATGTGTTCAAGAGTGACGGACGTATGCATTCATCTCTCGGGTCGAGAGAGGCCAGCTGTAGAGGTCAAGGGGTCTCCCTCAACCGGCCTCTCCCCACAGCTCATCCGCCGCCAAGACCTGGACAAACCTCATCTATGAACCCGGGCACCCCTACTAAATCACCAAACATTGCGAACCCCTTGGCAGATGTGTATACCCACTTGCCAAATTGACCTATATCAGTGTTTCTCAACCTTATCTGTGATATACCCCATTTCAACACTTCAAATAAAGACAATGATTTTAAGAGCGACGGGAAATGTGAAACAATTTCTTGGTTCAGAGTCTTTAAAGTGAAAGTCGGATATTTGCAAGGGAAGCTCACCACGCGTTTTAATAATTATGAATACAGCGTCCCTGAGGTGATTTTTGACAAAAGCGGGGCTATACAAGTCATCCAAGTATTATTATTATTATTATTATTATTATTATTGTTAATAGATAATAACGCAAACACACGAATTAACCATAACCTCAACGCGCGTCTTGGAATAGAGTTGCAATATCAATCTATTAGTTACACAAATATGTATTTTTATAACAATATATATATTAAATGTGACAAACATGAATAATTCGCACCCCCTGGTGTACACATATATTATAAAACGCTGCACATTGCATGACATTGAAGTTACTGTTTAAATTCTATTTGTCATTAATATTATATACATTAGAAGATTATTGGCAAAAGACGAGTAGGTGCTTATTTGAAACATGATTTTATTCATAGGAAAACTTCACCGGTTAATGTAACAAAGCAGTAACCTCATTTGTATAAATAGTATTATATAACTTTATGTTGTCTCACATAAAAAATAAAAAATTAAACTAAAATTTTAAAACACGGACTTCTATGATTAGAATGAGAGAGAGATACGAATCACAAGTTTGCCCGGAGTCGGGAATTTTGTATTTACGCCAATGCTCTCCAGAACAATAGGTACTCAGGCACAAAATTCAGTATTTCAGACGTAGCACTGTGTACCTTTATAAATAACTTGGAAATGGGATAGGCCGCCATTAGAATGCAAGGCAGACACACTTTTATTGAATTTTTAATAAGTAAATTTGGAAACCTTACACGCGTCGCTTATTGTTTTCCCCTTTCCCCATTCTATTTCCAATGATCGGATTGCAAAAACAAAATATAGAATTTAATTAAACGTAAACATTGATGTATAACACGAAAGATTGTCCTTTGATGTACGAAACTGAAAACGCTGACATTTACCGTCAAAAAAATGGTAATTAAAAATTGAAGAAGATAATATTACCTAATCTGAAATAAAATATGAAACAACAAAAAAAGACAAAGAAAAATCAAAAAGGTATTAGTCGCATCTGGGAATCGAACCGAGGACCTCTGCCTTACCGTGACAACGATATAACACTGAGTTAATGAGGTTTTTTTTAATGTTAATCAAATTTAATAATGTTTTTATTAAGTTCTGGAAGTATTTTTAGTTTTTTTTTTTTTTATTGTGACGGCTGTGTCGGCGTTTAATTCCCTTTTCAAATGGCCTTAAATACCGAAACAGCTGTCACAATAATAAAAAGGAAAAAATATTTGCAGAACTTAATAATAACATTATTAAATTTGATTTCCATTATTTTTTTAAATATTAAATGGAGTTCTACGAATTGAACAGAAAAACAATTAATAATTAATGAGATCAGTTTATTTTACATAATTTTTATGGATATCTTACTTCAAATTTACGACTAACATATCATATATTTTCAATCAATATTAATTTAACCTAAGTTTTTATATGTACGCATTTCTTTTCCTTTTTCACCCTTCGTGAACTTTTATTATTCATATAGTCTCTGATGTCATTGTACGACCTAACGCCACATTTAATAGCTACTTTTTTAAATTATTTGTGCTATATTCTTATGCTTGCAGTTAACTGTGACATGCAATTATTGTTTATGGTATATTTATACTGTTGATATTAAATAAATAAATAAACATTACCCAATATTATTGGCAATATAATCTTCTTCAATGATTAAATATCACAATGAGCTTCAATAAGTTATTCCAATGAATTGAATATTATTTCTAGACTTATAGAAAAGTAAATAGATGTCTCATATAAGTAAAAATCGGGTGGATATATCCGAAACACTATCTAGATTGCAAATATATCCGGATAAAATTTTGCAGTCATATAAAAAAGATAGCAGACAATAATATGGGATAATTAATTGAGGATAATATTGGTAAATTTTAACTTTGAAGTATGATATAAAAATTACATAAAATAAATAGGTATCATTATATCAGTAGTTAGAGCATTTTCACCGTAAGACAAAGATCATGGGTTCGATTCACAGATGCGACTAATACCTTTTTTTTCGTATCTTTTCTTTCTCATGTTTCATTTGAGATTTGTTAATATTATCTTTTTCAATTATTAAATATTATAATGAGGTTTGTGAGCTTCAATAAGTTATTCCAAATAATTGAATGTTAACTAAAAGAATTAACATTCCATAAATAATAATAAATGAAAGTATAAGCAATATTTACATCTGTTAATACTATCTAATTTCTAGTGCTTAATATTCATTACTTCTATAGCCCTGTTTATTATGTTTAACGGGGAGAGGGACGTCGGAGAGTTATTATTTATTAATTTTAAATAATGATAATATTATTACGCAATACGATAAACATAATGTTTTTGAATAGAAAAATATTTATTAAATATTTTATAAATTTACATAGGCTTAGCATTAAAACACTGTTTTTATTATGTAATGCGGATTACAAATCTTTGGTTACGTTTATTTACAAAAACGCAACGATAAATGATTAAACATACTTTTCTCCACTTTAAAAATCATATTTGTATTTTAAATATTTTGTAAAACATACAATATGGGACGGTCAGAAAAAAGTAATATTTGTGACTATATTTAATAATTAATAAATATTTTTCTATTTAAAACATTATGTTTATCGTATTGCGTAATAATACTATTATTATTTTGAATTAATAAATAATAACTCTCCGACGTTCCTCTCCCCCTTAACTATGTATTCTTATTGTTTTCTTCTACACAAAACTAAAAAGCCAGTCTTCTTCATTGATATAGAATACTTTAAAATAATAAACTTGAAAAATAATAATTTAAAACTACAAAGCTTAATTTTTTTTATTTCTCCCAGGCAACAGAATACGACGAATACGTAGGTACCTAAATAAAATAATACTTTTCACATTCTGACATATAATAGTGGAGAACAAAGGGTACTGCGATCATGTAAAGGATTTTAAATGCCAACACCAAGATGGGTCATATGAAAATGAATGTAAAATTTAGAAAGCACAATGGTCCAAGTGAATATTTTCTGCCTTAAAGAAATGGTATCTATAAATTAGTTGTACTTCTCGAAAGTAAAATGATTCTACTTCATATTCTAAAACAATTTTATGATTAAACGCTTTGCAATGAAGATGGAAAGACGAGTTTTTGTATTTCCGCAATTTGTGTATAAAACTAAGTTATGATGTTTTTACAGTGGATGTTATTTATTTGTTTATAAAAAAACTGTCCAGCTCAAATGTGAACCATAACCTCAAATCTGAGTATACATGGATATATTTGTCAAAATAGGTATAAATCTACAAAAATATTGTTTAAATAGAAAATTATTCATATTTGTTAGCAGACACGACCAGTCATATCAGTAATTTCAACAATTCATTTGTAAACATATTCCAAGTTGGACACGAGCTTCCTCTTTAGAAATTCTGCTAATCAATGCTGAAATGCGCAGTTGCACACTTCCCGCGTTCCACCATGTATTGATTTATTCATGTTACCATTTCTAATGCACATTCGCAATTTAGATATGCTGTGTTTGTTCTACAGGTATTTCAATTGAGCCTGCTCAAAGGAACTAACAGCATTGATCCCCAGAACACCGCGGTACAGTTACGCAAAACTCAGCGGACACTAGTGGAGCACCCGTTCACAGTTGATGTCTTCTCTATGAGAACGGGTCGATTCTCCGACTCATTTTTGTGTAAAGCAGCTCGCATCTGGAACGAGCTAACGGCATCTGGTTTTCCTCCTTCAAATAATCCGGGCATCTTGAAGACCCGCATTAATAGATCCCTTCCTACAGCCCCTACCTTGACCCGCCTCACAACGCTGCCCAGACGATTGGTGATATAGGTCCCCTATCTTTACACCGTACAGACAGGGGCGCTCTTGTGAGGTGCAACATAAAAAAACAAAAATTGTCTAGCGGAAAGTAAAAGAAGCGAAGCCAGCAGTCCACCAACCCTGATGTTTGGCAATGAGGCATGGAACTGACAGAGAATGGATGATGCTAAACTGAATCCTGTAGAATTGAGATCCTTGAGGATGAACGGAGAAAGGAGTGTAAGGATAATATGAATAGAATATACAATATATGCGCCCGAGGAAGACATGGCACTACCAAGTTAATCAAATACTTAAGCCGGGGCATGTCAAGAGCCAAAATAACAGAAGAGTATGCTTGAATGTGAATGAAGCAAGGAGTGTATGCCAAGACAGACTTGTGTGGCAGTCTTTTTTCTCTACTTACCCCTACGGAGAAATGGTGTGATGGTTAGTTTAGTTATATACTCGTATATAATTTACCAGAATCAACTCCACTCAATAAAGGTCCCATCTTCCGTTTCGTATATCATTGGACCCAATGGATACAGGATTGGAGGATCTATTTTTTGTTCTTTTTAAAGATCCCGAAGGGACCCAAGAACGTATTTTTTACTACCAAACGTTTGCATAAGCTCCGCATTGATAGACTCCATTCACATGTGACTAAATCGACTTAATTTTCCGGGATTTCATTATTCTAGCCTTTTTATTACAAGTGTTAGAACCGTCGTTACTCGGTAGCTTTATGCAGAACTTTACTGATCCAAAAATATAGTGGGAAAGATAACGTAGTTGTCAATGTGTTTTACTATGGAATAAAGAACACAAAAAATTCGTTGTGGGCGTGTCTCGTGATTCAAAAGTCTGACCATTCTTTTCTTAATTTTCAAATACTGAAAATGGTTTCATTATAATTGCGAAATTTTAATTTCAATCAAATGTAATGGCGATATACAATGTCAGGCAGTATAAGTAAGACAGAGCGCGTGCTTAATCGTGTATTTTCATTCGCTCTCTCAGAGCTAGAACCAAAAGATACTACGTATGGCTCGTATGTCCAAAAGTATAAAAGTAACAATCAAGGAATGAAAGAGACATAATGTCTTATAGAGTTATATAAGCGTTTAACAATAGGTTTTCTCGTCCTTCTTCATACCTCAGCTTTATACTTGTAACAGCGACAGTAATAATTATATCAATCTACCAACATCGATTTTGACTCCATCGCCATACAAGCCCCGATATTTATTGAAGACGTTAATGCCTTAGTGATCGTTCTGTAGTTCTCGCACTAAGTCAGCGGGTGCAATGGGTTTCTTTTAAAACTACAAGAAAAAGAAACATCTAAATCTATACTCATGTTGAACGATTAATTAACGGTCAGCACCCGAAAATACACACTTTGCAGGTTGTTAACTAAATAAATATTACGAATGATTCATACGTTCATTCATAGGGGTAGTTACGAAAATGGATAAGGTTTCAATAGACAATAATCTTCATACTGTAATCTTTAAAATTCTACATGAAATACAAGTGGCATTTAAGTTAAAACTTTCAAAATTGATTTCACTGGTTTTTTCTAACTGCACATATTTTCACACATTTATGGAAGTATTTCACAGAATTTAAATATGACAGTGTGAGAATTTTCGTCTTCTAAGACCTAGTGCATTTTTTTAACTAATTGCAGATAAATCATTTGTGGTATTGCTTGAGTTAGCAACCTGCAAAGTGATGTTTAGGGCCATTTTTGAGTGCTGGTAAGCCGAACAGCGCACTGATCCGCTCCCAACTAGCAAATAAATAATTAAGTCGTCAAAAGGGCAAACTTAATCGTACAAAATCGGACGGTGTATTCGAGCCTTTCCATCATTGTTCGAGAATTAATTAACACACTTGGTAGTTGGGAGTGTCTCGTAAATTAATGTTTCAAAGCTCTTTAACTAATAAATAATGCGATCTGATAAGTAATACTCCTATTGACTTTTATATTCTCGATTAAAAAAACTACAAATTTCAAGCTGCCAGATCGATTAAGCGTTCGGGAATATGTATTTATTTCTTCTTCAATAAATGCGAAATCACTTCGTGGCGTCATTTTCAATGAAATGAATGTGAAATGTTTTGTTTACTGTATATCCTGATGAGGGAAGCTTTGCATCCGAAACATGTTGATATATATTAAAAGACGGCTTAATCAAAACCTTTTATTTATTTATGTATTCAAAAGTAATGTATGCAATGGGTAGGAATTATAAATTTGTTTATTTTTCTAAGTATATAAAGTGAATTTAAATGTATATATATATATATATCATACAAGCATAGTATGCAAAATTTAAAAATAAAAATAAAACATTTTCATCAAAAGATTTTTACTCACTTTGTGGCGTCATTATTAATAAATTAATAAGAATAACTTTCTATGTATATTATTTATCCTGATGAGGGGAGCATTGTTTCTGAAACATGTAAATATTTACATATTAAATACAGTGCTTTAAACAAAGTTATTGTTATTAATTTTAGAATTTTTGTTTACGCCACTTTTTTAATGTATAAATATTATACGTATTGTTTCTCAAACAGAGCTTTCCTCATCAGGATAAACAGAAAAGCTTTCCTTTCGAAACATGTTGATATTTATTTATTTTATTTATTTATTCTTAAATTTAATTATGAAAACAAAAACATTTGCTACCAATCTCACTGGGACAATCCCGTGTTGAGATGAACGGATTTGCAATTTAATAATAATCAGTAAATTTCAATAAGCAAACAATAATACATGAATAAAAATTAGTAAATATTAATAAGTAGATAATAGTAAATAAATAATAAAGATCAGATAATAATAATTAAATAATAATAGTAAGTAAATAATGATCAGTCAATAGTAATAATCATATAATAATACAAATTAAATATTAAGTAAATATTAATAAGTAAATAGTAATAAGTACATAATAATAAAAACAGGTAAATAATAATAAGTAAATAAAATCATGTAAATAGTAATAAGTACTTAATTATAAAATTAAAAATAGGTAAATCATAATATGTAAATAAAAATAAAAATATATTCAAAGGGTGTTATAAACAAAGTGATTCGTATTAAATTATTAAAAAAATATTATGCGAGGACTCTTAACTCTTCAATCTAGAAATTAACATAAGACGAGCAAACAAAAAAAGACATTACAGATTTCGTACTTAAAATTTTCAATTAATTTTTTTTATCCTAGATCATCGGTTTACTTTTATTTTCTCTGCAAAAGAACTTTTATTAACTTTATCGGTTTTTGCCGACTGCCATAATTTATGTAAGCGCTAATAGTGATTTTTTTACCCAAAAACAAAGTTTTTTTATAATAAAAGTGTAATTAGGGAAAGCCCCAGTTCATAAGAAGGGCTTAGCCCAAGGCTTTCTTTATTATTTCCTAAAATAATAAAAAGCGTAAGGTAAGGAATTGAATATAATGTTTTCTCAATAAATAGGGTCCTGAAAATTTCGCGTTTGCGATAACGTGATTTTTTAAGAAAAATTCATATTTTTTACGTGAAAAACGAGATTGTAGCCATTTTTCGTACTGTGCACGTGATATTCCGGTATTTTAAAATAAGAAAGTAATCATTTATAGCCATAAAAATAGAATGCACCTAACTTTAAGGTAAAAACGACACATAATGCTTTTTTTTTCGATTTTCGAATAAAAATAATACATATTATGTAGGGTGTCATGGAGTAAAGTGTAGTAACGTCGGGAGGTGATTCTAAGTGATGGTAGAAGTAAAAAAGATAAATAACTTTTTTAGATATTTTTAGGGGATTTTTTCCTATACAAATTTTTTTTTTTTAATTGATAACTACCATTAAACGTTGTAATTTTTGAAAAATTTATTCACCTTTTTTACTTGTGGAATCACCTCCCGAGTTACTGCAGTCTACCCCAGGACACACTGTATCTAAAAATGACAAAAAAAATATATTTTCAAAAGCAAAATAAAAAAGGAGCATTTTTGTTGCAACATACAACAACAAAAAGGAACACAACACCTCTTTTATTTCAAAATACCACTGTTTCTGCTGAAAAGTAACCCCATTTTCCCAAAAATAACGCGAATTTCGCCAAAAATAAAGCGAACTTTTCAGTTCTCTATCAATAAGTAATCATCATCTAACTTAAACAGAGTTTTCAGAATTTTTTCAGCTTTCTCCTGAAGTTTGTAAACCTTTATCTCATAAATTTTCCATTGTAATTTATAATCACCGAATAGACAAACCGATGGGACTGTATTGTGGGCGTGTCTGTATGCCCGAAGTGAACGCAGTTATTTATTTATTAATCGATTTTTTTCAAATATCGAATTTCTTCTCAGACAACATTCGCCTATCCGAGGGATGGTAGTCTAAAGAACGTACATAAATTGGCGACACCAGTTTTTCTTCGGATCGTGCTTGTCGGGATTACCTATTCGGTGGGTATAATCTTATTTATGTTGGTAGAAAACGCAGTAAAATATACATTTTACGAGAAAAATGCACAACGTAGTCGAAAGATAATTTCTTTAGTGCGCCATAACTCATTATTTTACTAAAAGATAAGAAAACCAATTTACCAACGTCAGCTCCAGAGCAATTTTAGGGTTTAAACATTTATTAAATATTCACATTGTATTGTACTCTTAAAATATATATTTTGCGTAAAATTCCGGGCTAAAATATTTTTCCAAATTTCTTGTCTTTAAGCAATATCTTCTTCAAGTGTCATTTAGCGTATATCGGATGACTATGTGATGAAGGATGTTTGTTTGTAATATCTTTACAGACTTGGTATTGGTATAATTCAAATAAATAACTACTATTCTCAAAAAAACGTCATAGAAATTACTGGAAAGCCCTACCCTAACCTTGAAGTTGAAATATAGAAGTCGCTGAAACCCCTTTGTGCAAAACCTGGTCCGCCTCAGCACAGGATCTCCTAGTGAGGAGGACTATGAAAAAATTCGATAATATATATGTATTTTTAATATTTATACCTTACCTTATATGGTAATATCAAAATTATATAGAAACTAATAAAAAAAAAAATATATATTTTTTTTTAAATAAATAAATAAAAAAATATTGGAGATTTTTCTTCACTTAGGAAATGAATTGATTTTATTTTTAAGTAAATGGCCGTAATGGGGGAAGAATAAAGGAATTTTTTCAATCATTGAAAAAGATAATATTAACAAATTTCAAATGAAACGTGAAACAGGAGAAGAAACTTCTTCAGTGATTCAATATTACAATGAGAAATACTCGTAAACTGAAGAATCTTCTTTACTTTATCCGCAAAAAAATTAATTACGTATATTTTTGTTGAAATTCGTAAGCGGTAGTTTTACTATTTAACTGCTAGGCGATTTCCATAGTTACCTTTGGTATTTACTTTTTATACTGGATCTTAAAAGGGACTCAATTTAAAAACAAATGTGGATTTTTTTTAAATTTTCTTTAAAATCGTACAAATAATAATCATATCCCACTAAGTAAAATATTTTTTTGTTTTAATCCTATTATGTAGTCCAAATAGGCAAATTTAAATACCATAATTTTTTATTTTTTTAAACTTTTTTTTTATTTCTTATAATTTGCATTACAAGTAATTTACAAAACATATTTAATTAAAGGGTATTCTTGGTCGTGTATACCTTAGAAAAGAGGAGTTCTTGATTTCATGATGTTCAAGAGGTTATTAAAGTTTGGCTATTGAGGTGATTACGTTATTATTTGTGCGAGTATTATGTACCTACATACAAAGTCTTATACTTAGGAAGACACGTCGTGTAACTAGTCAACTCTGTTAGACAGATTGGGTAACTGTCAAAGAAATATGATAGACATAAGAGAGCTATGCAAACCATCTCCTAAATACTTGCAGAGCCTAATAATAACATTATTAAATTTGATATAGATTAAATTTAAATGGAGTTCTACGAATTAAACATAAAGACAATTAATATATCTCTTTATCACCGGGAGTGGTATTGACCGGTCAGTGGCCGAGTTAACATCGCGTCTGGGTTTCACCCAGGCGTCGTGAGTTCAATTCCTGCATCGCGACACAAGCAACATCTTCCGCTTACTGTGATGGTAGTAGAAGATTTTCAAATATTGGCAGGTTATTCGTATCCAGGGAACGTTTGCCTTTATTTTAAAATCAGAAGAAAAGGAAAATTTATCAGTAATAATAATGAACATCAATAAAAGACACATTTCCAGTCAGAGAGCTAAAATTCCGCTATGCCAAAGACAGAATGTACCATTGATACGTAACTTTGTAACCTATAACATATTTCGCCAAAAAATATTCATAGAGTTTGTTTATTCTTGTTCATGTGAAAGTTAATGCAGTGATCAAAGCAAGAAAAAAGACATCCATCACCGTGTCACGAGCATACTGCGAGAGGGAATTTCCCCTTGTGCGTTTCTTTCTGCGGGGAAAACTTATTTCCGCTCCAGAAATTTGCTCTTTATCTACATAACCAAGTGGCTTTTATTCTATTTTTATTTTCGGAATATCTTTTGAGGGAAGTACGAGATAAACATCATGAAGTTATAAAGAAGGAAAGGTATGCTAATACAGCTTTATCATAATGTGTTTTAGCGGAAATCAGGCATAAACCTTGATGACATCTGCCTGAATATATAATAAGATTCTAAGAAACCGTCGTAAGATAACCGTATTAGTGGAATCGTGAACAGCATATAAACAATATACATATATGGTACATTAAACATATCTCTAAATATAATGCAGAAATCTGACTTATGAAATGTTTTCATTTGGTATCTCTGAGACAACTGTCTTCATCTCGCAAAGTCATCTCCACCATGTGCCATAAACCTTTAAAATATCCATAAAACTGTAAAAAATTAACGGGGGACACCACCTTTTTGGTCCTACATTTTTTAAATTCACATCTCGGACGACGTCGGCTACACGTGTTTCAATTTTCAACTAATCCATTTATTCAACTATTATTTTTTTTTTATAATTGAAGATAGTATTAACAAATCTCAAACGAAATACGAAACACAAAAGACACAGACAATCAAAAGGTAATGATAGCATATGGGAATCGAAACCAGGACCTCTATTTTTTTTTAAATTATTTATTATACATAATTAATTACATTGTTTACATGGTAATAAATGTAGGTATTAAAGTACTAAACATGTTTTTTTATTTATTTATATAATTTTTTTTTTTAAATGAATACCTCCCTAATTGAGAAATTTTCGTGTTTTGGGAGGGAGTATTATTATGTTTTGTTATACATATAATTAATTTCAAGAGTACCATGGACATGATATTCTGGTGTCTTATCAATCTTCCTATTACATATTTCTGTTTCAAAATGTACGCCAATATTGTTGATGCCAGTAAATCAGGGCGGAATTCACATTTAAAAAAAAACCACGAGGACGGTTAACTCCTCTGTCAAAGTACCAAAAAATATCGGATGTTTCGATAAAAGTATAGAATCGATTGGCAAAACGTTCATGAGACCTTTGGCGTATGGAAAATGAAGCTCACCTACGGGTATGTACTCCGAGTGTACGTACAGCCGGCAGCGCGGCCAGGCGACCAAAGCAAGAGACCTGCTACGGGCTACGCTGCTACAGCTACCAGCGCCAGCGCCACGCCACACCGTCCGTAACGAGATTACACACGTAGAGACAGCGCTGCGAGCGATGCACCCCGAGCGGGAATGGGGATGGAGTACCGTGCGCCGGGGTGAATGTAAACGTGCTTTGTTTCGTTATGTAATGGCGTTCTTGCGTAATGGCGAAAAGTCGAACAGAGGTCCGACTGTGAATATATTAAACACTACATCAGAGAATGTTTGTTGAGATAAGATAAGAGACAACTAACTTTGGACGCAAATCGACATTATTTGTCGCCTAATTTAAATGAGATATTCTCCATATTATTTTGTAAGTTAAAAATTATAATTTAAAGGAAAAAGAGTGTACGAAGAGATAAATATACATAAATATTATTATAGTATGAATATACATTGGGCAGACGCCTTTGTAAGAACGAATGCTCTCACAGGGTTAGTAACAATTAAATATACTTTGGTTTATCTATAAATGGGAGGAGGATGCCAATCAGGGTGAAAAGAAGCATTTTCGTGACGAAAGATGCCATGAACAAGATATAAGATAACAGCATTGACATCAGAATTGATTGATTTGCTCTAGTACAATTTCGATAGCTGGAGGCAAAGGTCACCTGAAACCCATTTTGGCGCCACCATAGTTCTCTGCGGTTCACGTTTATTTCTCGTGATTTTGACTGCGGTAAGCAAATTACGAAACATTCATAAAAAGGGTCAAACTAAACACTCTTCCAAAATATTCAGTTTTTGTATACAAGCCGAACCTTTTTACTTAGTTTCTGTTTTACTTAAATTGGCGGTAGGCTTATCTCACCCCCGCCCTCTTTATTTTGGTTTCTTCCCCTTGCGTGCATCATTATTTATTATTTGCTCTGTGATTTTTTGCAAAAACGGTGCTATACAAATCATTGAGTTATTTAGAGGCATACCGAAGACCACCAACATGGTTGAAGACTGAGAAGTAGGAAAGCGTGAATCATCCGGTCTTTTGGAGTGGGGGTCACGACCCTAAGCATTGAGACTCGACTAAAAGTCGAGGAATATAGAATACATATTTCCATTTTTTATTTTATACATATCACTTAATGCAGCGGACGGCAACAGGTCGGCATAAAACTGGACCGCCAAAATATCTTCAAATTATAAGCTTTCTTACATTTTCCTTAATTTCAGAATGATATAAATGTCAACATTATGTGGTTTTACTTACATGCAATTTTTGGTGCTTTTCTTGTTTTAAGGCTTTAATGTATTTAAAGTTTTCCTTTTAAAAAACATTATTCGGAAATTGACTTTCCGAATGACAAAAATTAAGGGCTGATCAACAGAATTGATTCGACCTTAGACGCAGATTTTTTTTTCGATTGCTACGTTTTCTCACGTATTTCCATGAACTTCGTAACTCATATCCCACCGTTTGAAAATTCTTAACAATTTCGCCACAAGTATTGACTTTCCGAATGACAAATAAAAAAAAAAAACAGCCTTTATTGATTTGACCTCGAACGCTGAAAAGTTCTCCATGTTAAGATAATTATTGACCAGAAATACACAAGTTCCAGGAAATTACACCGTGTACGGGGGTATGATTTAAACCCCCCGTTCACCGCTCCCGCTCGCCACCTAAACGCGCGCCGTAATGACGGGCGACAAGAGCCAGCCGGAGAGTAATTCCCTCCCGTGTAAGAATGCAGTGTTCGCAACCCCTAATCCGGAGTCAAGCAATGCTTGTAAATCTATTTATTAGCGGGATTTGGGATTATTCCAGAGCTATGGAACAGACTTGTGGACACTGGACAGGGGAGAGAAAGCTTTCATAAACAGTGCTTACGTGGCTCGTCGTGACGCTCAAACTTCACCTCTCTTTCAATGGAAATTTGTCATGGTTAAAATCAAGGAGATTAGTTTGACATATTATATAAACATTTATTCATTCTGTTCCTGCATTACATTTCAAGAGCATCTTTTCATTTCCTTTCGCTAGTCCTTAGTTTATTTAAAGGCTATATTGTAATTGTACTTTTTTTATTATGTACCAGATTTACCTACTGTGTATTTAGATAGTTTATTTTTACAGTTAATCTACACAAGAGATCCTGAGGGAAATAATTTCCCTCGAGGCCTATCTCATATTTGGGGGTGCTGTAAGGAGGATCTTTTGAAAGATAGGAAGTAGTGAACCTAGGTCTTGAAGAGACCCATGTTATAGGAGGAAGGCAACGGAGAGGCCGACAGATCATTTCACAACCGAGCTATTGAACACAAGAACGAGTCGTAGAAGCAACCCATTCTCATGTGACAAATGTCAACCGTGTACAAAAAAATGTGATGACCTTTCTGATTCGAAGAATTACTTGAAAAGGCAATACTGAAGAATCACGCCATGGGGCTACTTGCCAACCATCGTTTTCCCAACTTTATTATTTTCTTTGCCTTTCCAAGTTCTTTAAGCTTCTCATCGTTCTCTAAATGGGAATGACTTAGCTCCACTTTCTCCGAGTAGTTTCTGTAATAATAAATAAATAATATAATAAATAAAAAAAACCTCTCTTCAAAAATGTTGCTACCATGATCAGCCTGAAATAATAAACTCTCTCAAATTCAGAATACAGTCGAGAGACAGCAAGAAATGTATTAAAGCGACAGTCGCCACTGGGATGAGGAACGAAAGAAATCTGTCAACAATATTAAAGTGTTACCAGAGATATCCGATCAGCCTGAAATAATAAACTCTCTCCAAATTCAGAATACAGTCCGAGAGACAGCAAGAAATGTATTAAAGCGACGGTCGCCACTGGGATGAGGAACGGAAAGAAATCTTTAACTATATAAATTACCAGAATATCCGATCAGCCACATAGAATAATCATAATTCATAAGTTGGGGAATGAATGACGCGGGGAAAGGTAAGTCGGTTCAGACAAGTCGACTTCCGTCGCAAATTTCCCGCGGTTGGCGAAGTTGCCCAGGAACAGGTTCCGTAAATAATGTTCCCAGCATTCCCAATATTATTCAATTATTATTCCTTTTCAGATGATAAGTTTGGAACATCGTGAGCTGACTCGGAGGAAGTCAAGGCATAAAACAACAGAGGTCTGGTTCAGCTTTTCATATAAGGAGATCTGGATCGATGAGATATTATGTCGCCACTGGGATGAGGAACGGAAAGAAATAATTTATTTTACTAGTCATAAATTACTCGAACCTCCCCAGCCACATTAGAATAATCATAATTCATAAGTTGGGGAATGAATGACGCGGGGAAAGGTAAGTCGGTTCAGACAAGTCGACTTCCGTCGCAAATTTCCCGCGGTTGGCGAAGTTGCCCAGGAACAGGTTCCGTAAATAATGTTCCCAGCATTCCCAATATTATTAAATTATTATTCCTTTTCAGATGATAAGTTTGGAACATCGTGAGCTGACTCGGAGGAAATCAAGGCATAAAACAACAGAGGTCTGGTTCAGCTTTTCATATAAGGAGATCTGGATCGATGAGATATTATGTAATAACATTTAATAACATGTAATGATTTTATTTAACAATTAAGATGTGTTCATTATTTTTTTGCGTCAAAAACTGTAAACATAATATCATTGTTTTTAACTTGCGGATGTAGTAAATAATGAAATAAAAATTAATTTCCATAATATTTGACAAAAATTAAATTTCAAACTCTGTGGTTACACTTGGCAATCTATCTCTTGATTATAATATAACCCCTTTCGAAAATTGTAGACGTCTCTTATAAGAAGTTGGTTAGACTATGGTAGCAAACTTTTCCACAGCTCTCTTAAAAGCAATCTTGAGAAATAGAAAGAATACTAAGAATACTAATAAGAACTCAACTCCTGTACATGTTTTACGAATCAATTTGAGTGCGCCACTAGAGATACATCAACTGAAATTAATCCATTAAACTAAAATGCTTTATTAAAAACAGATTCTAATATAATAAAAAAAATACCTTTGATAATGCAAATTTGTACGGAAACAATTAGTTGGAAAACAAATAAAAATAAGAGTCTTGGTGTGTACTCCTTAGAAACCTAGGTGGAACAATGAATTTCGATTGTATTTGAGTAGAGATTTAAGATCTCAATTACCGCAAAATACAACTCTTACTTAGTGAAATTAGTAACGTCGTGAGTGGTATTTAATGAAGTAGATTTCAAACAAATATAACACAGTGAATTAAAAAAAAAATACTCAACATGTTGGAGCTGCCTTCATATCAATACCAGAAATTTTACGAATCAAATAAAATTTAACAAAAATTCCTCTATTATGAATGCAAAATTGATAATAATCAAAGAAGCGATGAACGATAGGATTTTAATATTAACTGATTCTAAAGGGACGCTTCAACATATAAAAAGTGTTGCACGAAAATGATATTGTAGATAAGATATTGCGGTTACAGCAGAAAGGTGCATATGTTTGCAATGAAGTCCATCTCATGTAAGAATGCATGGGAATGATGAAGCGGGTTTGTTAGTAAACGAAGCGTGTATAAATGTAAATAAATATGACTGAACACCAGATGGTGAAATTACTCCAAAAATACTTTGGTATGTAATACTGTGTGGAATGATCATTTTGAAACTTTTTCTGCTATTAATACAGTACAGGATGCTCCAAAAAGAAACCTTTTAAAACACAATGGTTCGCTGAGGTTAATCTGAAAATGTCGAAAATGAGAATAACTTTTATATTAAGATCCAGACATGCGCTAATGGGAAGAATATTGTGTTAGATAGGCCTCTCTGATTCTCCAATGCGCTTGATGTCTGAAGAAATTGAAGACATAGAACACACTCTAATGGATCGCATTGAATATAAATCAGAGTGACAACCTTATGACCTTAAACCCATCGGAAGTTCAGAATTTAATAACTTCAACTAAGTTCTATGCCATATCAAGAATAATGAAAATTGTTAGATCATGTAAATCTTACATATTGTAATGCATTTTAAAGAATATCAGACATATTAATTTTAAAACAGACGAGGCAAATATGACAACATTATATGTGTCAGAAGCTTTCATAAAAAAAATATATATATTTACTCGTTTATACGAGTATATAAACCCCTTTTGTGACTTTTTTAGATAAATTGGCATACAGATTATTAAGGCAATTATATATTCTATTACGGAAATGGTTGCAGGAAGCTGATTCTTCCGGAGGATTTATTTCAATTTTTTGAAATTTAATTCGGAGTCTGTTTGTGAGGAATGCAAAAAATATATTTAACGATTTTTTTGTTAACATTTTTACATTTGTCAAAATTCATTAGCACAGATTTGCAGTCATTTTTATAAGGTCTTAAAAATCACAACCCTTAGACTGGCAGGCACTTCCATAGAGCTTTGAAATATCAATTTAATTGTTCAAAAGTGTGAGAAAGAGGTTTATTATTTACTCTATACTTTTCAATCCAAATCTCAGCTCAATCCAAGTACCTGGAGTAGCAGATGTTATAACTAGCATGAAATGCCTATATTCGTGAGCACAGAAACATCTTTTATCATTTATTTGACTGCGTCATTGTACTGAAGAAATTACAGTTGGATGGCGTATTGAATGTTTTAATTTTTTTTTCATTTGTTGTTAATTTTTTACGCGATGCCCTCTTTATTAAGGTATTCAATACATTGCCCTTTTCGTATATTCACTTATCACAATTTTATTATTGCAATGGTTTCCTCGACATTACTATGACCCTACCTTCCTGGCAATTTTAAGGTACAGTTCGTTGACCTTTTGGCGACTTTGTCGCTTCCTGAAAATTTATCTCGACTTTTGAAAACAAAATTCAGTGGATCAAGGAAAGCCTTCATTAATTTATTACAGAATTCTACCTTTCAAATTCATTGCCTGGCAAATTACAGATGAATAAGAAATTACGTGTTTGAGGGCAAAAAGAAAATCGATTCATTCTCATCAAATCAAGTTGATTACGACAAAAATAAAATAAAATTTTGACGCCTAGAAGGCTTTTACATGTTGATAAATTTTTCCCGTTGTTAGTTATACAAAAGAGTACAATAATGGGTATATAAAATTATAATTAGAGTGTAAACGACGTAAGTATGTACAATATAAGTATGAAGTTACAACCTAATGAATAACAGCTTCATTATAACTGCAAGTTGAACAAAAGAGTATATAACATAAGTATAAAAGAAGTAAGTAGGTAGATATCATGTAAGTAACTCGTTACGGCTCAATAGGTGAGTAATATATTTGTAATATAATATGAACAGTTGTATAGTGTGTTTATAATACAGCTAACTTTTATTCCTTCCGATTTGGGTATTTTACAGAACATAATATAATAAATATAACGTTAATATAGGTGTACATGAAAAAACCTTTATAAATCTAATAAAAATTATGCATTTTTGTAATGTGTATTACAATTCATGCAGATAGGTATAAAAGGCAGTCTCCTTAAACGGTTGGAAAGTTATCTAACAAACAGGTCCCAATATTCTCTTATAAATTCTGCTAAAGACTATAGAAGTACAAGTCTACCAATCGCTTACGGTGTTCCCCAAGGCAGTGTATTAGGCCCACTTCTCTTTCTGATATACATTAACACTCTTTGGAATTTAGATACTGGTGGCATTGTAATATCTTCATATTAAATCACCTAACAATAATTTTTCATGCACTAATTAAAAAATACCTGACGACATTAAGTATTTAGGAGTCATTATAGATGATAAACTGCGTTGGGAGGCCCATATCAATTCTACAACCAAAAGACTACGTAAATTATGTTACCTTTTCTACTCTATCAGGTCAATCCTTAACATACAAACTAAAATATGTGTTTACTTTTCACTTTTTCAATCAATAGATACATATGGTATTGTGGGATGGAGAGGTTGTGCAGCATCAATTCTTTATCCCATGGTCACAACCCAAAAACTATTGCTAAGAATAATATTCAACCACCCATCACGCCAAAGAGCCACTATTTAGTAAATTCGCAATCTGAGACATTCGACAGCTATACATGATGACTATTCGCATGTACATAAGGAAAAATGATTTAACGAACAAAACACAACAAAAAATTTACACCCGCTACTCATCCCTCAACACCCCTCTAGGAGGAGTAGGAGAGGGGGAGTTTTTGAAAAATTCATGTTTCACGGGTGGGTCGAGTGAGGTATCGTTTACTATGGAATCATTGGTGCTTCGATGGAATTAATATTTAGTGAGATACGACAGGTTTTTAGTGAAAAATAACGCAATAATTCAAACAAATAATATTTTATTTCATTGAAATGACATTACTTATTTAATTTGGATTTTTTATTTAAATTTTTCATGAATTCAGCAATTTTTTTCATTTATTTCATGAATTTTGTGTGTACTTTACCCATACTATAATTACCTGTTTTTTTTTTAATCAAAGATAAATACCAACATTTAAAATAAATCATTATAATACAAGAAATGAAAATCTCATCACGTGATTTGCTAAAATAAAACTCCTTCATGCAGTTTTGGTTCCGATTGCAATAATTGAAAAAAGATCTCCACACCTGATAGCACACCTGTTGTACGCAATCTTATCAGGCAGGTATATTGTTTACAATTAAATTTACATTTCTTCGTGTTGAAAAGGACACAGAAACGCATAGAGCACACTGGTACAATGAATTGAATCTTATTTAACAAAATATATGAAAGCACATTGAAACAATTTACCGATATCGAAGTTCAAATAAATCTGTATTCTTCTTCGGTTTTCATCAGCCTCATTGAATAACAAGACAAAAAATCAGGGGCGTACAATCAGGCGAACGTGCTTCCCATAATGAAGGTCCCTCACGACCAATCCAACGCCCGAGAAACCTGTTGAGGTGGCGCGAACAATTGTTGCATAATGGCGAAAGATATTCCATTCTGCTGAAAGAATACCGTATGAAGAATACAATCAAGTAGAATTTAAGATTGTACGAGAAATCATTTCAAGCATTGTGAAATGAAACTTATAACTATACTCTGATATTACTACAGGATTTCACTCCTTACGGAGGACTAATTTTGGACTTTTGAACTTAAATTTTATCTGTATGTAGCCAGAGAATTTATTGCAGGATTTTCATGTCCGGCAAGGCCAGTGTAGAATTTCTCCGATTACGTAACAATTAATTCCTTTTTCATAGGAGCGTTTGTTTCTTTGTGTCGAGTGGAAACCTTATCTATTTGGGCAAATTCAACGCAAGTCGAATGGCTTTGTTTTGCATTGTTTGTAATATATTTATTTATGAGTGAGCTGCATGCCCCCAAATGGGTGCAGCATATGTAAAGCCCGCCCTTACGGTCGTCTTGTAGATAATTAGTTTGTTGTCTGATACTCGACCGGATGAAACTGTAATTATAGCCTCCGAAAAAGAATAGGTGGAACCTTATAAACAGGGTGTATCAGGACGTACCAACACACTTTAACCAGTGATTTTACAGTGACTTTTATTTTTTTCAACTAAAAACATTAAAAAAAGTATAAGAATTTGACAGCTAGGACCAGGGTGGGGGATTGGGTGGTTATTCGACTAAATGACCAGTAACATGTGAAATTATTTTTTTCGATTTTGTAATTATTTTTTTTAAATCAATAAAAAAAAATACTCCGCAGAGCAAAATCCCGTCTACATTGTTTTCTTTACTGGTGTATCGACAGTTAGGATCAGAGTGGGAGATTGGGTGGTTATTCGACCGAATGACCAGTAACCACATGTGAAATTATTTTTTTCGATTTTGAAATTATTTTTTTATAAAATCAATTAAAAAAAACTCCGCAGAACAAAATCCCGTCTACATTGTTTTCTTTACTGGTGTATCGTATCGTAGGACTAATTCTCAGTAAGAAGGGATTGCGGGTGGGTATTCCAAAGTAGATTGAAGCACTATCGGCGTGCAAAAATACATTTAACTGTGTGCTCTTTAATATGTTTTGCCTGCACATACGGTCCGACATTTTATAGTAGACAAAAAATGATGGCGCTGCGATCGTTTAAAAGGTTTTGAATGACAACACCACGATGGCTCATAAGAAAATGAATATATTTAATAAAAAAAGCGCAATGGACCAATCACCAAACGTAATCCTGAAATTAGTGGTAGTTCCTGAAAGGAGATGATTCTACATCATGCTTTAACGCAATTTTATTATTCAATTTTCTTTAATATTTAACGCTTTACAAGGAATATAATTACATGGAAAGGTGATATAATCGTATTTGTGAAATTCATATTTCGAAATACCCATTTATTAGGTGTTAAATATATTAAAAAATTAAATTGGCTTAAAAATTATTAACAAAAAAGTTAATAATTGAGTTATGATGTTTTACCAAACAATTTTTTTGAAACAATTATAAATTTTTCACATATGCATATTTTTTTTACATTTCTATTTATGTAATTCATAAATCATTTGTAAAAAATATTCTAATATGGACATGAGTTCCTCGCTTGAAATTCTTCTAAACACAGCATTGATATATCAAAAACCTTGGTGTTGCCATTGTGATGAACATTTTTGTTTCAATTGAATAAATGTCTACAATATTCTGCCATGCTATATACGAGTATACCTACCATAATGTCGGACCTATTTGTTTTACAGCGTGACCGAAGACATCACGTTTAATCTAAATATTCTAATTTACAATGAAACTGAACGAAACAACAATGCTCATTGTAACCAAGCATAGGGAAAATTTTGGGAAATTGTGACCATCAACCTACGCAAGGCGGACCGAGTATTGATCGATACGACAAAATGAAATCAGGAACGTAAGGAGGAAAATATGTTTTCCAATTTGCGGGTAGATAAATTTTAATACAGAATTCCCAAAGATACTCTGCCCTTCCTCTTTCACCTCGTCCCTCCCACCCCATCCCTTTCCTGGCCTCCGGGGCCCACTTACAGGAAAACAATTAACTGGTTTTGGTCTGCGATACGGAGATATTTTACTACGGAGGTCGCTTAACATTTATTCATTTTCTTTTTCAATGGCTATATTTCAGCAGTGTGAATTGCTCTATGACCAAATGTAGGCTGTGTGTAGTATTTTAATTTCGGGAAGAATTGTGCATTGAATCTTTATTTTCATATATGGCTATTTTATCACCTCCACTGATTGTTGTGACTAACTGTATGGATGAGCGGTCAAGTTCCTTACCAAACTCATGAATAAAATACCATGTGATCTGAAATTTGTGTTTTTTTTAATTATATCTTTTAACGTACATATTCTCACGGTTCGTTTTTCTTATGGTAGGCACAGCTTTTCAGCCTTTATAGACTGCACGTCAAAGCTATATATCGACGTTTATTATTTAGTTGAACAACTAATACAACATTTATATTTAACTACGTCGGTGCAGGTAAGCTTCTCGAAAGAATATGTATTTTTAAAATATGTAAAATGGTTTAATTAAAATCTCAAATTTATATTTAAATTTTATGAAATACATTAGTTTAAAAACCAGATATAGCAATTTTTACCATTTTGCCTAAAATACCAGTACGTATTCCATAGAGAATTTAAAATACTATAGTTTGAAGATTATTATCTTTTGAAACCTCAGACATTTTTCTAATTTTCCGTATTTAATTTAAAGATAAATTACTCACGGAATTTCTTAGCAACCTGAAAAGCGTGATTTTTTGGAGCTGACCGTTAATGTGATGACATTAGATAAGTCAGTCTGGCAAAATACAACAATTTATTTATCAAATCGAAAAAATCATTAAAATGATGTTTACTACCAACCGATGCTAATAAAAAAGGTCGGATAAATATCGTGGAGATATTAAATCGCAAATATTGTATTGTTGCATACGTACAAAGCATCTTAAGATAACACAGAAGTTGTCTAATGTTACTAATGGAGAATTATAGAGATACTAAATCACAGATATTGGGATGTTGCATGATGATGTGAAGCTTTCTATTGTGGGGATTACTTACCGCTAATGACGAATGCGGATAATTGTTACATCCACTCTCTTTAAAAGTCCCATTTTAGGTGAGAATTTGAACAGCTTAAATGAATTGAAAACTTTATTCATTCTGCCTGTACTACAGAACAGAATATAAAAGTAGCATAGCGGTTAAACGGGGTGACCTTGTATCCAGAAGCCACGGGTACGATTTCAAGTTTAACGGGTCATTGAATTTTATTGGTTAGCCGATGTTTTAGGAAATAAAGAACGAGAAAAAAAAGAGTAATTCGTTACCCGTTATAGAATTTGAACTCGATTCATCCGACTGCCAGCCGAGCATCATAATAACTACCACGTGGATATATCAAATTCAAAAATTCTCTCTTGAATACATAATCAATATCTTAGTCCGTCTGAGGCCTATGAGTGGAAAAGTCTACTATAAATTTGTGTTATTCCATTATCTTACAATATGTTCAGTGGTGTCAAGTTATTCCAATGTTTTGTTAACACGAAGAAAATGGAGGAAGATTTTCAGGCAAACAAGCAAAATAATTTAAAATTAATAGATAGAGTAAAAAGTCGATACCTAAGCTCAAAGTTATCAGAAAAAAAAGTTAGAGTAGTTGTTTTTTTTTTTTATTGTTAATATTCAAATTTATTTATTTAACATTCCCATTATGTTTCTGTTGAGTGGCTTCTGCATCTCTCTCCGGAAAATACGATGGTTGGATTTTCATCGAAAAAAGCAGGTTTTAATTATTTTTTACGACTAGCATTTTCCGGAAAAGATAGGCTCTATTTTTTATGAAAATTACGGCTGATCGCGCTTTCCAATTTTCATCTCGGATTTATGAACTTCTTCCCTTAACAAAACGATTAAAAAAACATTTTTTAAATACAAAATATGAACATTTATAACATGGAAATGGGGTTTGAAAGTGGATAAGAGATGTAAATTATGTGTATAATTATAAAATATATCCGACACATTTAAAATTGTTCGAGATATCATTTCATTTCCCATGCCGTACAGTACGGAGGTAGACGAATTAAATTTGTAAATAGTACGTATCTACTATATTTCAAAAATTAAATGTTTTCTCCTAAATACTCTTTTTTTTAATTTCCTTTCCTAAACATGCTTAACAAAATACAAAAATAACTTGATTAAGAAGTAAACAAGTTGTTTTAAAATAAAATTATTATCAATTTTTACAATGCATCAAGGAAATCCATAATTACTTTACGAGACTGTAGAAGAATTCACAATGTTTTCGAGAATCCATTTCAATTCCAGGAATACATCTCATGATTTACTTAATACTTTGAAAAATAAAAATATTAATTCTGGATTCTATTTTGTCGAGTTTACCAACATTTCAGAGATTAACGAACATGGGTGTTCAATTCTTTTCAAATAAGAAAATCGTAACTGGAAGTTTTCTTGCTCCTTTGAAAACCTTTAGAATTCAAATAAATCCTAATTGAAATTCGATTTGAAAGAAGGTTTTTTAATATAATTTTTAGCCAATCCGGATTAAGTCATGGATTCCATTACAGGTGGATTTCGAAATGTACTACTCTATACTGATTGAATATGTGGAAAGATATTCTAAAGCCTGAATAAAAAATGTGTTTATTCTCTAGACTAAAAAAAAAGCTGTGAAATGCATAAATGAATATCGAAATAACCAAAAATCCTTACTTCACTACGAAAAGATCATCGATTTTCTGTGCTGAATATTTTTCAGGGGTCAGGATATCGGTGTCCACAGCTCTCCAAGTGACGCAGGATTCTGAGAATTGAGGATTCTGGATCATCAGAGAAATTGACGGTGAAGTCATAAGGAAATAAATTTTCAGAAAACCGGAAAAAATGATGTAATTTTCAATGCCGTATTGGGCAGGTTAAATAAACGCTGGTTTTCCGGATCTATCAATCCGGTGACAATCATTCGAAAAATTGGATTTGTGATAAAGACTACAAATAAAAAGAAGACATATCTCAAGAACTGAAAGTTTCCAAAAAAATCATTGAATTTATGGGCAAACTTGGGGCAGGTTATTCAAGGTATCCGGGGATAAAGTGCAGTAACTTCAGAAGATGAATCTACATGACAGCACAAGTAAAAAAAAAAAGTTTTTCGAAATTCCTTTTAAGGTCATTTTCGGCAAAAAATGTTTAATAGTTTTGTCACCAATGTAGTTGTTACGGTATCCGGATTGCTTGCAATGAAAAAAGTTTAACTTGTTTTTTTTTTTTTTTACAGTAACTCCACACAGGAGACCAAGGAGGAAATAATTTCCCTCAAGGCCTATATCATCTTTGGGGATGCTGTGTGGAGGATCTTTTAGAGGATAGGAAGGAGTGAACTTGGGTCTTGAAGAGACCCATGTTATAGATGGAGGAAACACAGAGGCCGGCAGATCATTCCACAGCCGAGCTGTTGAACACAAGAACGAGTCGTAGAAGCGACCCGTTCTCATGTGACAAATGTCAACCGTGTGCAAATGTTGGGCGCATTTGGCGTGTTTCCCGACTATGCACCGGTGCCGAAGGGATCAATGACGCTAGTTCCTCGGAGCATCTTCCATTAAAATACCGGTAGAACAAGGACAGCATTCCCACCCGACGTCTGTGCTCCAAAGATTGTAACCCATTTGTTAAGATAGGCGAATCTATCAAACGGACCGCCCGTTTCTGCACAGAGTCAAGGTTTTTTTCAGATATTTTGGGACTCCCGACCAGAGGTGGCTGCCAAATTCTACAATGGGGCGAACTTGCGATTTGTACAGGGTCAGCAGTTGTGTACTATTAAAGTATCTGCGGGCTCTGTACAATACGCCCAGCTTCTGAGAGGCTAACTTTACTCGGGTTTCGATGGAGCCCCCATACCTGAGCTGGTCACTTAAGGTTACACCAAGCATATCAATGGAGGGCTTGTTGGGAAGATTGCTTCCATTAAAGGAGACTAGATTGTAATCACTTATTGATAGAATATAATAATAATAGCTGTGTTTCCAGGAACGTGGTAGAATAAAATCTCACGAGAATTAAACTTTTGCAGTTTGCAGCTGATATTCCAATTTTACTAGCAGTTAGGTGTCGCCAGCGTATAAATGTATTTCTGTCCGATTATAGTTCTTAGATACAGGTTGTAGGGGAATAAACTTATTTTTTTCTTGTACTGTACATTATAGAATCATCTCCCGAAGTTACTGAACTTTACCCCTGGACACCCTGTATAAAAGCTGTTTTCTCCGGCTATGGATGAGAATCAAACGAAATTTCAGATTTTTGTCATGATTGATAGTCTTCAAACGATTCAATGAACAAAAATCTATTCTCATCTCCTTCCCCCACCCCCACCTACTCCCGTTAGCATTAAACATACCGCAATTTGGGATGCCATAGTCCCACTGGCTCTAGGCAATTGAAACTCTTGCGCGATATTCATATAAAAATAAAATCAAAGTAAAAACTACGCCACGAGCATTGTGATTTATATTATGAGAACCCCAGAACTAAGCCTCCGTAAAAGGAACACGCGCCCAAAAAATAATAAATCTTTCCTGAGCGACATGCGAACTTTAATAATGTGCTTTATTATATCAGAATACGGGGAAGGTCTGCTATGTGAAATCATTTCATTGAAACCACAAAACATTGAATTTGGATACAAGTTCCATGCAAGAAAATAATGAAATAATGAAAAACCCGCTCAGGCGTGGAATTGAGCCTGAGTGAAATGTGTTATAACGGGTGACCAAAATTAATTGTTCAAATTATATAAGTGAAATTTTTTTTATGAAAATTCTTGACAGATTTGTTTACATAGTAAAAAGTAAAAAAAAATTAAATAAATGAGTTACTAGAGCTATTTTTTACACCACTTGAACATATTAGTGGGACCATAGAATAAATAAGAACCCAAGAAATGCAATGTGGGCGTATTTCGCGATCCAAAAGTCTGTCCAGTCGGGCCTTAAATTTGTAATACAAAAAAAAATAATTTCACTATCATTTCATTTCTATCAAATGGAATGACAATATACAATCCACGTGGTGTAAGAGATACAGAGTGCTTACGTATTAGCTCGATGTATTTTCTGGATTTTCATTGAGAACTAAAAGGTGTACAACGGCTTCCATTTAATTATACGGAGAAGTCACTACTGGTCTGTATTCTTTATTCGCTGAATACTACGTATCTACGAGTTGTTACGTAACAATTGGAAGATCCTAGAATAGTTCTAGCTTCTTGTTGAATATAGCCTGGTATCCAATTACACAACAGCCTGCCACATGGCAGCCAATAACAGAACGTCCCTCCAAAGATCACAATAATCAACTAATGAGGGCTAGCGGACAGATCATTACTGGCCGCATAGAACAGGGTAGCGCGAAGCGACTCCCCGCCGACACTTCCAGTCCGACCACCGAGCTACCACCTGCGTGCTCCGTTGGAGCCCGCGGCTCGGTTCATTTATTACATCATTCGAGTCCGCCATTGGAAACATCAATTGCATGAGGGTCTGAGGCCCCTAGCAGATCGTTCCCATTTTACCTTAAAACACCTAAGATGGTGACCTATTATTAGCTATTAAGCTCAGTGTGGTGATATCCAACGCCTGTGCTCCTTGTACGCTGCCCACGCAGACAACCCCGGCCATGGCGTCACTGTACCAACATCCTCAAGTAAGCTGCCCAAACCTTCCCTCTTTTATGTGCTGTACTTGTGTGGTTGCCATAATTAACTGGCCCGGTTAGAATTCCATCAGAGAGAGGAGTAGTCTAACTCTAGAACAGAATAGGTGCCAACTACTTGGCGTACCCTGTACATAACCTGTATGGCTATGTCCCTGTCACATTAAATTCTGAACTGAAAGTACGCCATCTCTTCATTTAAAGTAGAATAGAATGCCTCTCATCCGATTATAAGGCCGCCTGCCGACTCATATGACCCTGAGAGAGGGGAAACCTCCTTGCTGTACCGATTCTGAGCTATTTGTCCTGAAGATGCCGAAACCCGCCTAAAATACTATCACCGGGTAAGTCGCACTGTTATCCTTATCTCCCCATCTCAGCGTCCCCCATTTCCACCACCCTTTCCTAACTGTAATACTGCCGCCCAACGTAGCTTTCACCATATATAATAGAGTATATTATACCGCAATTTACGATTTATTACTTCTATTTACATAGCGTAAACGATATGAAGAAAACAAAACAAAAGAAATTATGACTTATTTTGTTTTAATATTATGTAATCAGTTTGCCTTTTTGTTTTTGTTTTCCTCGCATTTTTTGAACAAAGGTATTAGTTTAATTTTAAATATAATTTTAGAATAGTGGTTTATAACAAAGCGTTTGTTTTATTTAATACGATGTCAAACCACAAAACAATTGCTTCTTATGGAATAATTTTTTTTTTAAACTCTTTCTATTTTTTGCGGGCTTAATTTAATACCCCATAATACTTCGATAATTACTTTAATATTGGGAGAAAACTATTTTTTTAATAAAGATAAAATTTTAAAACCAAGTATTCAAAGTACACCTCTTAATTAGTAAAAAATATTGCCAGGATTAAATCTAATGTAATCAAGAAAACGCATTATTAAATCAGGAAAACATTTAACATTTTTATAGTTTTTTTTTAATGACTGTTTTATTTGAATTTCAAATATTAACGTTAATTTTTGACCACCCATTACACAATTTAAGGGGATCACTATTTTTCTTTGGTTGTTGATTAAACTTGTTTGATTATGGGTTATTTGCACTATGGATTGGAATATAATTGGAAATGAAAACTTTTCCACCCCGTGTACAACTTGTGTTTGCAAATGCAAAAGTTTTCCATGGCAACACATTTCGAATTGAATTGGAAAATATTACATCGCTTCTTGTCGTAATTAAATAAAGGCACATATCTTTTAAAATACATGTATATTAATGTTTGCATGAAAGCTCGGGTAACCATCTTTATTAAAATGGTTTAAATACTGCGACTGCTACGAGCTTTTCGTACTTTTTGACTCTTAGACACCTCGTGATTCTGATGGACTTAATGGCATTTTTTAATGGCATCGATAGGACGCCTCATTCGTAGTAGATTCGGACAGAAAATGGGATTAACAAAAGATAGGAATACTAATAAAAAAATCAAACAAACAAAATAAAAGAAAGCAAAAAGATAAGTTAATTATAAATACTTTTATAATTTCTTCAAATATTTGGTAACTTTGTGGCATTATTAATTATATAAATTAAAAATATACTTTGTATTTACCACTTTAATCAAATTGGTAAATACAAAGTATATTTTTAATTTATATAAATACTTTTAGCCTATGTTTTGATGAAATCCGTTGATCTTGGTAGTATACTGTTCATCCGTTATTATTATTATTGCTCCCATTTGAGAACTAGGTTTACTCTAAATGAATGAGAAAACTACATATAAAAGTTTGTAGACAAAACATAAAGTACATAAGATTGCCTACAATTTGGTTCAATCCTTTGTTCCTTGAAAGGTTTTCCTTCAGGTTTCGGGAAAGGATCTGTTAATGTCACGATTATCCTTTATTTGGAGGCGACCTCCCATTGTAGGGATTAAGGGAGGCGGAAAGGACAACAGATGTGACGAAAAGGGCGAAAGGGACAATCATTTTAACTTTATTCCCGCCTGAAATGTGACTTATGCCTTCATAAATCCAACTCTCCCTAATCTCTTTAATATTTTACTGCTACAGTGGAATTTTACACGTAATTATCGAATGTTTTATTAGGGCTTTGCATTTCAAACCATTAGCCCCGAGACGACGCTAAAGCAGATTATGGATCGACTTGTGTTCTCTGGCTTTTAGTTGATTCATTTTATATCAAAATCGTTTTTAAAAAATGAATTAATTATTTAGAGGACTTTTCCTACATTTCAGTTCGTACCTACTAGAAGTTTAATCAACAACTGACATTTTATTGGTAGTTTTGACTGGACATGTTATGTAATGAAGATGTGTTTATTTATTATTATTTCATGATACTACTTCTCAGTATTGTTTACCAATTCTTCTGGAACCTGAACCTCTCCAGCAGCCGTACTTACACCAGGTTTACCTCTCCAGGTGTGTTCATGCTTCCAAGGTCATCGCTTAGCTGAATTAATGAAGTGATTTATATATTAACTCTGGGGAAAATAGTGGACGATTCGTTGCTCATATGATCTCATCTCATACATTAATTAAAGACAGTTATATTGTAAGACAAGTTATATATTATCACATGGTTAAATGGTACAAGGCAGTTTGTCTAACTGGAAGTTAAGTGGCTCTATAAATTAACGATTAGGTACCTTGGGCGGAGAAAACTAATTAGGCGAGGGGAGGTTTTTTGGGCGGAGAGAACGAATTAGGCGAGGCGAGGTTCCTTGGGCAGAGAGAACGAATTAGGCGAGGCGAGATTCATTGGGCGGAGAGAACGAATTAGGCGAGGCGAGGTTCCTTAGGCGGATAGAACGCCTGCAGTTGAGAAGGACTAAAGGAAGGCGATTCTGGGCCCTGGAGGTAGCTGAGCCCGACAGCATCATGAAGCAGCTTGAGTTATAATGGGCGCTTATGGCAGCCTGGAAAATAAGATTAACCGCGCATTGTAGTGCGGATCACAATCACTAATTGTCTGATTAATTAAACGTTAACCGATTACCACTTCGCCCAAACATAGTGGGTTTAGTATCACTACACGTGCAGTTTTAAACTTTACGCACTGCGGCGTAGAATAATTGGACCCTTGTAATATAACAAAGAGGTTAAAATCACGTGTAATAATCAAGCCATTCAACTGTTCACAATTGCCAAACTCGGCGTTAGTAGTATCACAACAATTTCAATTTTAACTTTTGCACCACGACCGCCTGGTGCATCCTTCTAGCACACCTGGGGTAAAACGAACACCTTCCGTGTAACTCTTTTGAACATTTCTTAAGGACTGGGGGCGCGCTGATCGTGCGATCATCTATACCAGACTTCTAGTTATCCAACCGGTCACAAATCTCACAAATACAGTCTTGTTTATGAGCGTTTGTGTATGCATTGAGATAATTACTGCATAACAATGTTTAAATGCTTAAAAGTAACGAGGATTTTGATTAACATCTAAGGTTAGAAGTCAGAATGCTTCCTAACTGATATAAATGCACTATAAAAAGGAGACGTTTGCTTTTTTATGTTTTTAGTATAATTAAGTTTTCTAGATTTATAAAAATAAAACAATTGTTCTGTAAAATGTTAATATAAAGTAGAGTTATATCTTTTGAAAGACCGTGCGATGAAAGTAGTAGAAAATTTCTTGCGTTTAGAATTATCTGATCCAGGATTTTTGTCCTGATGAGGGTGTGTTAGATCAGGACCGCAGAGGACTTACGGCCTCATCAATAACTTTATCGGATTCATCTAGTGGTCCAGAACGTCTCTAATGCTATTTGTGTAGTTCCAACAGGGTAAATACATACACATCTGAAACTTTCGAACTCCGAATTTGGGAATTTTAATCTGTTTTGCTATTTTGGGTTCAAATAGAAAAATGGTTCCAAGTAAACCTATATTTTTATTACGTCAAGGAGGCTAGATCAAAAACAGAAATAATCCATTTTGACTTTTACTTCAAATAAACATTACAATATAGGTACTCAAACTCATATTAAATATGTTTTCGAAATCTTAAAATACTATACATTGATTTCGTATTGGAAAAATAAGGATATCAATTGAAAAAAAATCCTCTATTAGCATTTAATTTCTGTATGAAAACGTTTGACGGAGCAAATTTGGGTAGCAAAGTGATTTTTCTTTTTGGTAATAATTTCTGGTCGTTTTTTGAACACCGGGAACGAACGGGACCTACCTGATCCATTCAAAAAAAATTGAGGTTATTCGGCCCTATATCTTCACTGCATACATACTTTACAGATGAGCACGTACATCAGAAATAATCATTTGGGGGATCAACTGTCGTGTCATCTTCATTTCTGTAGCGCGGTTTTGAGTTATTTTACCTCAAGTGCCCTCTACTAATATACTAATAAGGATCTCCAGTACATAATTTTTTTTTTTATCAATATCAACCTTCCAAACACAAATATCAAATTTTTTTTTAAAGTTTGTTTTGGTAATTAAATTTATTTTCACAGTTAGAATTTTTTAAACCCCGCCAAAACGGCCGGAATCCAATCAGAAAGAGGTAGGGGTGTGCGTGACGTCACAAGGAATGAATTTATACTAAAAGAATTTACGTGCAAACATCCGCGTGACGTCTATCCAATAATGCTAACCAAACAGGGCGTTATTATGAGAAAGTGCTCATTACATATATTAAAAACATATTCAGAATCGGCGTTTGTTGATCTAGTTATATGAATATATATTTTTAAGCAACAATATGTTTACTGTTTCTAAACATCTTCGTATTTGCTTGTATACTCTTCTACTTGTTTGCATGCTCTTCTGCTCTCTCCCATTTTTTTCTGTGTATTATTCATTTATTGTGTATCTTTGACTGATTTTGATTTAACTTTACCTTATCCCACTCGTATTTGAACAATATGTAAAAAAAAACATAAAATAAATAATTATAGTATAGAGAAAATTATGAAAATGAAACCGTATAATAATAGGTAGGTATTAGATTCGGGTAATAAGGAAATGATGATGACAATATTAATTTAACTACTACATCACAAAGATATCACCGGAGAGCGGAAATCACAGAACCTTCGGAGTTATTAATTGTTTCCTTTATTTTCCAAGCGAACCAAACGAATTGAATAATATCCAAGGAAGAACATGAAGGGGAGAGTTCTCAGGTAGCGCTCGAAGCTTTGTCTCAAAGACTGCCGTGTTTTCCGAACAATATTCGTCTTCGTAAATGTAATATAAACTAGATTTAAAACATGCATATTATATTGTGTACTGAGACATGATGCGAGGTGAATCGCTAATACGAGTATTTTATAAATCGTCGCCAACAGGAAAATACCTTCCATATGTCAAAAACGTTCATTGTTAATTGGTTCAACTAAACATTGATTTTTGGGAGTTAAGAGTTACAGTTACGGGAGTTCAACATTACACGATTTAAAAAAGGGAAGATTTTCGGCTTTCTATGAGCTGATTTTCTTCTTCATCGGATATATTATACAGTTTTTTTTATTTTTTTATTTCAAAATCTTGTATGGAAAGGCAGGTATTAGATATTTAAAATATATACATTTTTTTACATGATTTTTTTTACATGAATACCGCACAAGAGTCCCAACTGCTCCCAACCGTCTGGAGCCAGTGAGACTATGGCGTTCCCAATTGGGGAATGTTGTGAGGCTGAAGGTATTGGGGATGGGAAGGAGAATGAGAAGAGGAAGGTGTGGAATATATTATTTTAAGTCACCCACAAGTATTAGATAACTAGATAATACGAGAAAAGGCATAAGTTCATATTTGTGACAAGATTTATTTTGCTACAAAAATAACAATAAAGGCTGAAAATATTTAAAAGAAAAAAAACTATATTTTATTTATGATTGTATAAAAATATAAAAAAAAATCATATTAAAATCGAATTCCGTCACGAATTTACTGTATCAAAATAAAAAATACTAAAACAATGTTAATAGTAGGGCGCCCTCGTGGCTGCCGGCGAGTTTTTATAATCGTTCCTAGTTTATCTTGGAAATATTGGGACGTTCTTAATTTTTCCGGGGTAAAAATAGCGTAAAATAACCGCAATAACTTTTGGGTTACGTTTCGGGCATCGGTCACCGGTCGTAGGTCTTCGCCACATGTACTAGTGAAGTGTCAAAATTGAGTGATTTACGCCGGGTATTCGGGCTAGGGTGGTTGTAAAAAATATTGTATACAACCCGGAAGTGCCCGACCAGGGGCTGCTCTGCGACCTGCTGTGGACCGACCCTGACAAGGACACCACCGACTGGGGCGAGAACGAGCTTCACCTTCACCTTCGGCATTGAGATAATGGCCAAGTTCCTCAACAAGCATGACTTTGACCTGATCTGCTAGGTGCATCAGGTAGTAGAAGACGGGAATGAGTTCTTTGCCAAGAGGCCACTGGTCACCCAAATCTCGGCGCCCAAGTGCAGCGGGGAATTCGATAATGAAGGTGCAATGATGTTAGTGGACGACACGCTGAAGTGCTCCTTCCAGATCCTGAAGCCGGCCGACGAGCGCCACCTGGCGTATGTGCAGACCAACACCAACCGTCCCGTCACACCGCCCAGGGGCGTCAATAAGACAAAGCAGATCTGAGGGCCCTATGGATCAGTCCCCCCGGCCCCCGTCCTCCTACGCCGCTCGCCCCTTTTAAGAGTATTCTGTGTTATTTATCCTTAAAATATATGGATAATAATTTAATGTCTTAGCTTAAATACATTCTTGAATATAATGGAAACAATCACTCTATCATTTGTATTAGCGTCTTGCAATATATCGTAAGGAATAAATACAGTTAGCTTTTTTATATGAATACCGCACAAGAGTCCCAAACTGCTCCCAACCGTCTGGAGCCAGTGAGACTCTGGCATTCCCAATTGGGGAATGTTGTGAGGCTGAAGGTATTGGGGAGGGGAAGGAGAAAGGGGAAAGGAAGGTGGGTAAAAGGGTAAATAGCTTCTTTTTTTTCAATTTAACATGTATGAAAACTTAGACCAAGCTGTATTTAGTTTTGATAACTTAACTGCATATCTTTATATGGTCTATAAATAATGTGTAATAATAGCCTGTCCAAAAAGAGAAAATAAATGTAAAAAAAATAATAAAAAAACTTCATAGAATAGATGTAATATAAGAATAATATAAGAATAGGAAGTAATATTTGTACAGCGCCCTTGAGGTGATTTTTCACAAAAACGGCGCTATAAAAATCATCCGATTATTATTATTTATTATTAATAGCATTCAGACAATGATTAAAAATAATAATAATAATAATAATAAACAAAAAAAATAATAAATAAAGAAAAAAACATTATATAACTTGTTAAACGAATTAGAAAATGTATATATATATATATTTATAAGACTAAGAAATATTCTTAGATTAGAAAACCTAAAAAGAGTGTACTATGCAATTGTTCAGTCTATTTTACAATATGGAATTATTGGCTGGGGGGGAACATATGATAATATTTTAAGTCCACTTAAAATAATTCAAAGATTGATAATAAAGGTAATTTAAAAAAAACCATCATCATTTTCCACTGAAAAGCTTTTTACAATATTCAATGTACCTACAGTAGATAAAATTTATAAAAAATATGCAATTATTCAAATCTTTAAAGAAAAACGTTAAATAAATTACAATTTAATATATCCGCAAGGTATCAACAAAACATTAAAATCCCGCCATTCAATACTAAGCATACGCAAAACACATACCTATATCTAGGAATAACTTTTTTTAACAATCTGCCATCTGATCTTAAACTTATAGAAAATATCCATGAATTTCAACATAGATTAAAAAATTACCTCAAACTACTCTAACAATTTAAAAAAAAAAATTTTTTTTAATTTTTATTATTATTAGATTCTCTTCTTTTCTTCTACTTTCTTTTCATTTTCTTTAATACTATTACTAGTGATAAATTACAAAATTTACACGACAAATTCATATTTTCCTGCTATTGTACAACAATATTTTAAGTTATGATTTGATTAATTAAGCGATAATCACTCACCAAACACAAGAACCTTGTTTCTTTATGGTGAGGAATAGCTATATTATATTTTTTGTTACACTATATGAATCATGTCTTATTTTTATATACTCTCTGTAAAAAAAAATATTATATTAAATAAAAATAAAAAATTAAAAAAAAAGTTTTTTTTTAGTTGGGCAAACTCGAAAATACAAAAGCGATAGGGCATATCGCTGCACACTGAAGTACTTAATTTCGGCAATTTAACGCACGTTCCAGTACCGTTTGAAGCCGTATCTATGTTGTATGAAATATCCCATATGTTTCTTTCGCTCCATTTGTGCGTTCCGCAAGTTTTGTTAAAATCTGAATACAAATTACAACAGATTAGTTATGGAATAATAAATAATAATTGTTGGTTAAATTCGTTTAAGATAATCATCTTTGGGGATTTGTCTGATTCTGATTCCACGATAACTGATTTAAAGTCGCGAGTGGTCCGCTTTCTGAAAATGCGTGGTGCAATTTTTAGGAATTAATTTAAGAAAATTGACAATAATTATTATTTAGACCTGCGAATTTTTTGTGTACTGATTTAAGATAACGACTAACCACAGGACAGAGGCCCAAAAACGAGTACTGATAAAATCAACGCAAATAGGCCACCTTAATATATTATTCCTCCAAGCTTAGACGAATGCGGAACGCTATATGGGAAGGATTAATTGCCAGTAGGTTGTCTTTCTTGTACTATGTGTTACTACGTTCGCTATCTCACTTTCTCTGATGGCGTTTAAAATCTTCGGGAAACAATCGAAACGATTGTACTATTCATAATAATACGTCATTTGTGTGAATTTATGAATAAAATGCTATTTCTTGGCTTTTTTCTAGTATTTGCCGTGTTATTGAAATAATTTCTCATCACACGAGGGTATTTTGTTTCTTATTTATGCAATTTAGTTGGAGATAGCACACGACCTCGTGAGAAGCATAATAGTTTAATGGTAAATCTGATCTAAATCATACTACGGCAATGACCGTATCTTTTGCTTGCCACTTTGAGATTTCTACAACATATCCTATGTTCGTTCGTAATGTCATTGAGCATGGCGAATATTCCAATCACTTTCAAACGTCCAGCACTACGTTACTTGTTCCATTTCATGAATCGGCGCAACTTTCAGGCAGTATCATAAAACAGGAAACAGGGACCTACCGTCATTTCCATAAATGTTATTTGAAACTCACTTCGCGTCAAATGGCTCGTAAAGACCTGGAGAAAAGTAGACTCCGTTTATTGTAACCTTCGGAGGAAACCTTCCAACTTATTCCCAACAACAAGGAAACTAGCAGAATAATTAAATATGCTAATCGGGCATTGTTCATTGTTATAGATCAGGGGTAATCCACTGCCTGTCTCTACGGTCATAACCTCGTATTTGTGCGAGTGAATCAACAAGATCAGATGAATCGAAACCAAGATAACCAAAGAATATTAAAAACTATTTTCTATGTGGACGTTGCAAAAGAGTTCCGACTGCTGGAAGCCTGAGGGATCTTGTCAGCCGCAGCTGGGATACGGTGTGAGGCTGAAGATAGTGGGGAGGTGAAGCAGATGGGAAAGAGGAAGGTTGAAAGGCATCTGGTTATTCAGATCTACTCACTAAACTACAGCTAATTCCGTATCATTTACAAATATCGAAATTATTTCTTGAACAGAAAATTCAATATCATTGGCCGATATTGGCCTAAAAGTCGAAAGATCTTGTGTAAATTGGTGACATTGGTTTACTTTTATTAAGAATTGATTACGTTTCTAAGAAATTTATGTTCAGTGCTTAAACGCAATAAAAATAACATGTCCATACAAAAAAAAACATAGCAATATCGTTACAAAATAATATTACGAAGAATCTGTTCTTTCCAAAAGCTCATTTCACAGCCTCCCTTGCTTTTAGGGTGCCGATTTATCACGCGGGAGGTCCCATATTTAGATCGGGGTTTAGATAAAAATTATATGAAAACAGTTTATGCGCCCCTGTTTTGAATCTGCTCAGGTAAGTATTTCCTTCGTGTTTTGACTGTACCCATTACCCGGATTAAGCTGTTACCATAAAACGAACACGCAAAAGTGGGAAATTTATGTTGTTTTAACTTAATCCTTGTATACAAAGGCTGACTCCATGAGACAATTATTATTATTGATTATTCCGGGATATGGGAGGGCAGTACAATACTGAAATCATTGGAATTCATTGTTTACACCAGCTATAACAAGTTGCCTGAGGAATTGAGACATGTATACGCTTTGGACAAATCTCGAAATGATGTTCTGAGATCTTATTTTTTTAAATGCTATTTTGAAAACCATTTATTATAGATACCAACTCTGTTATGATAGCCGTCCGATTCTGATGTAGGTATATTTCTCTCTTGTAAAACGTTGTTACGTATTTCTATTGTATTTAGATGTTTAGAATTGTTACATTTATTTATGTTATTTTCCTATTGTTTATGTATATATATATATATATATATATATATATATTTTATATAATTTCATGTACATATTTGCCTTGAAAACTTTGTTAAACTTAATGTTATGTAGCAAAAAATAACACTTCCAAAAGGACGTGAATTGATAACTCACGGGAATGCAACACTGTTGAGTATCTCTAAATAATTTTATTTTTTAAATACCTCATTAAAATAAGAGTTCAGTACAACAACGCTTATAGACAATTGTTTCGGTAACCGAGGTTTTGCAGTGCCAGCGAAATGTTTACATCGGGTAGAGTTAATTGTTTTTATACTACTACGAGGCATAAAGTGTCCAACTTCCGATGCAAACTATTAAATTCCCTCAATGCTCTAGTAAAAGCCACAATCGGTTGGTTAAACGACCAATACAAACAAATTAAGCTTCCAAAACCCACATAAGAAGAACATACATTGTAATATCATTGTGATAATATCACATACTTTTAGCCTTCTATTTTGTATTAACTATCGTGTACAACAACACAAACATTGTCTATATTACATTCTTGACGTACTTTTATTTCTATTAATTTATTTTTTCACTACTGTCGCTAGGTGGCAATGATCACTAACTCAAACACGAGAAATGTTTCTCTATTGAGTTCGACACTTTTTGTTAAATAAATAAATTAAATTAAAATAAAATAAATACTATTTTCGTTATTAGTTTTTGTTTTATTTTATTTATTTATTTTTATTTTTATTCATTCATTAACGCCCAAAAGGGCTTTTACATATTTTAACATTAAAATGATTATGTGTACAGAACTTTAAAAAAAAATAACACGATGCATAGTTGGTATATAAGTGTAACATATTTATAATATATATGAAGGTATAATAATGCATAAGTGCATGCCACAGAGAAGTTACAAAGGGAAAGGTTTTTAATTTGTAGATACTACTTTTTTTAATAAAAATAGTGATAGCCTGATCTACATGATACACAATTCACAAGTGCATAATATAATACTCGTATAATATGAGTGCATGACATTGTGAAAAAAATCATTGTGTTTTTATATTTCGGATGATGTAAAAATGTATGAAATTGTTTTGTTGTTCCTTTTCTGTTCTCGTTTTCTTTGCTGTATAATATAGATATGTTATCTTTCTTTCTTATTTGTTTTACATTTTATTACTTACAAAAATTCCTATATGGAATACCTTGCATTGTAAAACCCCTGCATGTTGCCTGGAATAAAAATATATTTTATTATTATTGTTATAAGGACAATTCCATGTAGAATATTATTTATTTATTTTCAATTCTGTCCTACTTTACAAACAAATAAGTTTAAAAAATAATGTAAGATGCATGGATACAAGATTACAAATATTTACCAAATTTAAATGGAAAAAAATTGGAGGCAGTGGTGAAAATCGCGTCAAAGAGGCGAAACCCTTTCAAGAATTAATAGGATTTTCCTTTTGAATCACTCCTCACTGATGCAAAATATGTCGATATCAGAAAAGATTTTGTTCAGGAGTAATATACTTCTCCCCACCGGGAGAACCATTGGTCCCACATTTAGGGAGAATAATCTATGACTACGCTGTCTTAGATAGTCCTTAGGAACATAGAGAAATGCGCTAAAAAAAAGCTGAATTTTCTATACAGCCTCGCAGCAGATTAAAAAATTGGGTAGCGGTATACCCCTCTCTTCTGGGCTGCAGTTAGTGAAATTTGAACACGGCCAGAAAAAAGTTATTTAGTTATAGCCACCACTAGTGACCATGCTTCCTCATTTAGAAAAATATCAAAAACTTTTTCATGACCCTCTCCAACACGAGGAAGCACCCCACCTCGTGAGGATTCCAAAGAGCCGAGCCACTCTACAGCCTACTGTGAACTAAAGAGAAGTATAATGTTCTCAGAGTGCGGGTATCCCAAAAGACCCTGATGGTTCCAATAACAAATCCTAACAGTTTCAATGACACCCCCTCGATATGGAACACATAATGCATGTTCACTTTCACGCACCATTCCAATGTATAAGTGTTATATGAGTTCGTTCGATTTTTTGTTTTCAAGGCAAGGGTTTTGAAGAGATAAAGTTTTTTTAATACCGCACAAGTCTTAACTGCTTCAGACTGTACAGAGCCATCCCAAATTGAGATATGTTATTAGACTGGTTGACGTGAGAAAAGAAGGAGATGGGGAGTAAAAAGGTTAATAACTACGTGGCAATTCAAATTTAGTCACCAAACACGTCTAAAGCCACTTAAAGCAACGTATCGATTCTGAATGGTGGCCTTTCACTAGGGCGGTACTGAGAGTATCTACCACTCCTCTCTTCCAAGACAATAATTTAAATAAAGGACGTTTGAAGTTTGCACTTTATATTATTAATAAATGACAATACTAATCACTGAGATTTCATGCATATTATTTTCTTATATTTTGGAGAAACGATTTTTTTTCTCCCCCAGTTACATATTAACAGCTCTTACATTAGTTCCGGTGTGTTTCCCAAAGCCCTTTCAGAAACTCTGCTTCTTCCTAGTAATATCTACCATTACTGTAATTATAACCAACTACCCGTGGACCTTTTTTATTTCTATAAAACAATGGCACTTAAAGCTTAATTTATATCTGTGAATCTTAATAACTACAAAAGCTTTGCTTCAGAACAATGTTGAATAGCTTCGGAGTATCAAGTTTAGTGCTCTTATTCCTTAAGGGTGATCTAATTGCATAAACTTGCAACGAGGAAAACTTTTCATAAGTTCTGTACAATCGTTTAAAATTCTCTGCAAACGCGATTAAACACGCCGGGGTGAAACAGCAGCCCCATCAAGCTTCAAAAAGAGTATAAAATATTTAATTTGAACGATGCATTTTAACGGGGAAAAAATAGTGTTTTAGATGTTTCTTCTAAAATATTTAAATTAACGCCATCTTTGAGGGTGTGGCGTTATAATCATATTTCGAGTCCCCTTAACACAGGACAAGTCACGACAGCTGAATTTGCGACCTTTCCGAATTTGATGGCAACACTCATCTGTTGGAAGATCACTTTACTGCAAACAGAAACACATAAATCCCAAGTGGTCCAGAAGTTAAGATGGTGTATGGAAGAGGTAAGGGAGGGGAGGGGGGAGAAGATGAAATATGACACGGCCATCAATACTCGACGCGAACACTATTCCCAGCCAGAGCCATTTTAGGGGAGTGCATTTCACGGCACGTTCGAGGAAATGACGTAAGTCCGTTCAATATAAACTGCTTCACTACCTATCGAAGCTTGTATTGAAGTCATTTGTTTAAACATTAATGTAAGAAACCAGAGTTTGCCCGTTGAACCCAACCCAGGTGATTAAATCTTATTTTCATTCTTAGACGGCCTCCATGGTCGAGGGGTAAGGCTCTCGACTACGAATCCGAAGGTCGCGGGTTCAAATCCCGGCGTGCGCAAGTAATTTTTATTTAATTAATTTGTGTTGTTTCACAATTAATTCATTTAAAAATAATATATAGTATATTTGCGCACGTTCCAGAGTGGAAGATACTCTCAGTATCGCCCTGGTGAAAGACCACCATTCAGAATTGAAACGTTGCTTGAAATGGCTTTTAGCCGTGTTTGGTGACCAGATCTGAATAGCCAGGTATTTCCCCTTTTCCCCACCTCCCTCTCCCCCTTCTCCTTCCTCTCCCTAATACCTTCAGCCTCACAACATTCCCCAATTGGGAATGCCATAGTCTCACTGGCTCCAGACGGTTGGGATCAGTGTGGGACTCTTGTGCGGTATTCATATAAAAAAAAATAATATTATTAATTCATTATTTAAGCTGCCAAATTTATGCTTGAATTTATTTTCCTTTATTATTCCCTAATTTTAAATAAATAAAGTAGTTGAGAAGACAGTGCAAAGAAAGAGTAAAGTGAAGTGTCGTGTACTAAAAGGTGTAGTGTAGTGTAGGTACTGTAAGGTGTAGTGTATAGAAAAGTCAAGCGTTTTGCCCGTTGCACCCTACACACCTCCGTTGATTAATTACATTTTGCAATTTTCTTCAAATTTTAATTCAAAACCCAGCCTAATTCAATCCAACCTAACCCTCACTAGCCTAACTTAACTATCTTTGTGATTATCATAAATTAAAACATAATATTCTGGAACACGAGTACTCGTAATCAAATAAAACAATAATATACTCAGTTTTGTATTGCTTACAGAAAATATAATTGTAAAAAACAAACCTGATTAAAAATATTTTTTTAAAAACATAGAAAATAACGTTTGGATCTAACTTCACCACTATGAGGTTTTCTTTCACTAAACTGCGCTACAAAAATAATTTGATTTATTGAAAACATATACATGTAATAATAAAACATTTTCTGTAAATGGATTTAGAAATCGAATGAATAAATCGGTAATCTAGGAAAATATCCGATGAACTAAAAGCAGGTTTTAGACGATACTTTTTTTCGTCCCGATCCCATATGGATTGTCTTTTCATATGACAAATTCCATGGAAAGTTTTCTAGAAAAAGACAACCCATGTACAATATGGATTAAAAAAGTATCGTCTAAAACCTGCTTTAGAGAACACTTCTCTTTATTTAGAAATTTTATTCAACACATAAATTAGGTTGTTAAACTTACGCATCATCTCAAACTAAGATTATTTTTTAAATGTCTATTGTAAATATTTTGGTAAGATCAATTTATTATAGGCTGTATGCATTCTTCAAATTTGTTAACTTTTCTTAATTTTTTCATTGGCCTTCATTTTATTATGTTTTTTTAAAAGCTTAATTTAAATTTAATAATACATTTAAAATATTTTTATAATTAGAAAAATATATTAAGAATTTTTTTTGTATATTGTAGATATTAAGATAATAATATGATTCAGTTGTTCTTGAGATTTTGGTGGTTTTGGTTTAAAGTACTCTGTGTAAATGAAACTCGATTTGCTGGAGGTCCACGCAAATGTCTACCTTAGTGATGTTCGAAACGAATGAAAAAGTCTATCAAATTCGATTGATTTGAAGTTATAATTGGTTACACAAATGTGGTTCGCGCCATAATATACCCTATTGCAGAGCGAGATGTGGAAGAAATCTAGTAAAAATGAAACGATTTGAAAAATAACTCGGCGATTAAATTAGAATGTTAATGTATTACAGATAAACCACTGAACAGACTAGATTTTTAAGAAAAAAAATTCCGCCAAAATAATTAAGACCCTTCGACCTCTACGCTCCAGACAAATGATATTGATTACTCAACAAAAAATTTCGATGTTTTTAAAATTTTTTATCAATTTTTGCAGAAGTAGGGAAAAAAATAGTTTTTTGGGCACACGGACACACCGACAACGCACTTCTATCAGTTTATGTCTTCTGTGATCTCAAATTATATAATGTACAATTACAATACAATTCAAAGGGTAGAAAACCATAGATAAGAAACCGTCGAAAACATCTTCTTTATGAAGCAATTCACATTCATTGTCTGTACTTGATCATTGCATAGTGGGTGTTAAAGGTACGAAAAACTCTCGCATGCAACCATTACTCACGTAAATAAATGTAGCGGGTCTGAGAAAGCCCAGGGATAAAAAAAACTGACTGAGAGTTCAGGGGCCTAATTAAACCGCTGCGAGATTTAACTTGAAATTTATGAGACTGCCTTGTGCCTCGTGCATGGCTGGAGTCACCAAAAACAGAACATTTCCTCCCGATTTATTTGAAAAATGTCCTACGTCCACGTTAAATTCTCGGCTTTTTTGATTTGTACTGCCTCACACACAAATCAAATTTTACCCGCAGAACATAAACATTTCAGGTTTATCTTTTCATTAGCATAAATCATTAACGATTTTTCGAATCTCAACCATCTGGAACCAGTGAGGCATCCCCAAGTGGGGTTTGTTTAAAGGTAGTGAGGAGGGGAAGAAGATGTGAAATAGAAAGTGTACAGACGAATAAAAATGTATGTACCTAAACATTTCTTACTTATATGAAACGTTTTCATGATAGTACATGGATTCATAGGTATACATAATGTGAGTACAGTATTCTGTACAAGTGCTGAAACAAGCGAGGAATAAACATCGATCACGCATGAAGTTCGATTCACATCTACCATAGTCACGCAGTGCAGACACGTAAAGTGGCAGGCAAGGCAAAATTAATTGAATTCATTATCAATGAACACATTCACGCATGGTGTAATGCGAATACTAACTTATGTGTTGTACCTGTCACTGTACGTGTCTGTACCGCACGGTGCCGGTAAATTTGAATACATCTTTTAAACTGTCGATAAATCGCAGGCTAATACTGACGACCGTGCATCATGGCATGGCGAGCGAAACCCCGAACCCCTCTCGTTCACTACCGTACCACTAGGCAAGCAACGCACGCACATACGTCACGTTTGATGACTTAGCATGAGCGCCCGGGTTCATGGGGTGAGGTTTCTCCTGGTTTTGATGGCGGATGCGTTTGCCCACCAATTTCGGATCGGGAGAGGTCGGTTAAGAAAGGCCCTTTGACCTCTCTAGCCTGGCTCGCTGGACCCATTGCCTTGCACTGCAGTAGGGGCGTTGAACGCATACATCCGTCACTCCTGGACACACTGACCCCTAGATTCCTACCCAACCCTCATAGAACCTTGAGAACTTCCTATGCTTCCTTTCTCTCACACGTTGTTCTGAAAAGGTAATAAGTCCTGCAAATATCCCTTAATTACTTCCTCCTTGACCTCGACCGTTCCAAAGTACACTGGTTGCGGGCAATGGGACACTTTAATAGTGACCATGACGAAGGTGTAAGACAGTCCAGCATGAATGAGAGTGACTGTAATGTACCATCCCTGTTTTTAATTAGTTTCTTGAGAATACCTCCCAGAAACTATTCAGGGCTGCAAAGGGGGCACAGGGGGGGTGAATCCATCCTGAGGCCCGATTCCAGTTCTTTTAAAGGATATATCGTAAGACTTTTTGCTTAACTGCGATTGCGGTTCTCTCGGATATGAGCTGTCATTCACTCTTTAAAAATACTTACATTCAAGCCATTTTAACAAAAGAAAAACTCTATATTGTCGTAAGTATTTAACATTAAAAAAATATTATTAGTGAGTCATTTGTTGCATAATTATGTTATCGAATTAACCGAAATTGCGATGTTTGTAGAGTACCTATTGCCAAAGGCCCGAAATTTCAGAAAAGAGTGATTTAAATTCTAAAAATTATAATAAACTTCACGTGTTTAGTACGCGTGATGCGCATATAATTTTGAATAATACTGTGATAATTAATCCACGAATGCCTTTCAAAAAGATCCAAAATCGGGCTCCTGGTGTCCAGGGGTGAACTGGGAAACGTTTTAGGGCTGGAATTTTTTTTTTTTAAAGACAAATATTCCCTGGTTACGAATAACCTGACAAAATTTTAAAATCTCCTACTACCATCACAGTAAGCGGAAAGATGTTGTTCGTGTCGTGATGGAGGACTTAGCCAGCTGAGGAATTGAACCCACGACGCCTGGGTGAAACCCAAATGCGATACCAACTCTGCCACTGACCGGACGAGAGCCACTGGCATGTAAATGCGATGCGACGGGACGACTCGGTACCTTAAAATTCGTGAAAATTATGTTCTTTGGTTTAAAAAATTTGATCGCCTAGAATTATTCTTCTTTTTTTAATTAAATACTGTGAGTATAACACATCTTGGTCTTATGCTGTTTTTTACGTGTACTCGTATATAAGCCTAGAAAAAAATTAAAGGTTGTTATTATCAGGATTGAAAAAAATCGTTTGATCCGACGATTTTCCTACTGGCAAACAATTTCTCCGACTTATTTTCACTGTTTAAAATTCAAACAAAACAATAATTACTTCTTTATTTCCATTTTAAAAATACCAACCGATCACTTTTTCAGTCTGGAAAAGTCTAGAAATTCGGAAAAATCAATTTCAAAAAGAAATTTTGATTGTTTTTTTTTAGTTATTATCTATTCATCTGTAAAAACACGTTAGTTAAGGATGATGTATTGTACCTGTCTCGCTAGGAAATTCTGTGTTGAGACAAACAGAATGATTTTTTTTAATATACATGGACTAACTGGAGTGTACTTGGCCTTAGGATGTGAATGGTTTGGAATGATGTTTAGAGGTTGTCAATTTTAGAAAACTGGGTAAATTTTTAAGGTGGAATTAATATTTTTATATCTATCCCTGCCCCAACTCCTACCCATACTCGAGACGTATGTATTAGATCAAGACCACATTTGAAAAAATATCTTTTGATACATTTAAATAAATTGTCATACTTCCATCATAATAAGCGGAAATGTTGCTTATTGCGGTGATGGAGAGGATTGAACCAGCGGCATCTGCTTGATAACTCCACGCATCGAACCACTCTATCAACAAACCGAGTCATTGCACGAAAATCAATAGATGTAAGATGTATCCATGGTAGCTATCGAAAGTTTCAGAAGCATCGTCAAATCGGGAACTCTCCGGACCAGTCTGCCCCCGATAATGTGGCAGAACGGGGCCAGACAGTATGGGGCGAAGGGAAGGGGAGGTGAAAGCATGCTCGTTACGGATTTAATGACCGACACATTTGAATGAAGTGCACCGGTTCACACGCTTCTAAAGGAAAAAAAAAACTACTGTTTGAATAGGAAATTATGGTACGGGAAATACGAGTACGAGTACGTGGCGGTGGTTAACGAGATATACAGATATATTTAGAAATTGTTATCATATTAGAGGGTTTAAAATCATTAGGGGGAAATGTTTAAGAAAGGTAGGAATTGAATTGAGAACAACGCAGGGTGCGGTACAGCGAAAAACATTCTAGCGGTAGATCATATGAAACATTTTCATACTAACATAATGTTTTGGATAGCAATTTTGTATTCCTAGAAAATTCTTAGTTATGTTTTTGTTTTTGACTTAAATAGCGGCCGTTGCAAGTGTAAATTGATATCTATTTAAGGTCGGTTCTGCCAGGAAAATAAAAATAAAACATTAAATAAAAATTTAAAAGCATTATCATAGCTTCGTAATCTACGTAACTGATGCGAGTGAACTTCAGCAGAGTTGTTCAGTAAAGTCATTAAATAAATAAAAAAATAAAATTAAAATTAAAATTCACGCATCGGTGCGCAAACGAGTCCACAGCCCGCAACACTGTAAATAACCAAAGTGTAAAATAAATTTTAAAAAATGTTAATATTTATTAAAAGCTTCTTACGCTTTTTAAGGTAATTTTATAGATATTTTGAGTCCTAAAATTCATTTTATGAATACTTTCCAGTCCTAGAAATTATAAGTATCTCAATAAATACCAACTCTTCTTGTGCCACCAATCTTCTAATAAATGTAACATCAATAGAAAAGGAGCAACAAATAGCAATGTAAAACTATCATCTCTAAAAATAAATTTTCTAATAAAACTGTGTTCATCCGAAGCGACCTGCCAGGTAAGTATGTTTTTCTGTATCTGTTTGTACATAATTAGTTAAGAAATATTTGTACAGCGCCCTTGAGGTGATTTTCACAAAAAACAGCGCTATACAAATCATCCAATTATTATTATTATTATTATACTACACATGCATACAAAATACATTACAAGGAAACATCGTAGGTATCCAGGATATAATATTTTATTTCGGGAAATCGTTTCTCATTGTAACCGGTATACGGTTTTGTTTATATAATAAAATAAAATCAAAATATCATTAATAACTCTCAATGAAAACATGAAACAGAAGAAGACATGGAAAATAAAAAGATACGATCGTGACTGAAACCTGAACTCAGAACTTCTACTCTATCCGGGAGTAACATCTCTGCCAATTGAGCTACCGAAACCTTATTGAAGATTCTTCTTATTATTAAATTATTTTAGGGTCATTCATTTCCTTTTACGAGCCATACAAATTATTCTATTAAATGTCACATTTTCATTGTAAAAAAAATAAATATACACACTATAAGTAACTATTGTGGTGAATGTTGTTTTCGAAAGCAATTGGCCTCCATGATTGAACGGTTACGGTCCTCGGCTACGAATCCGGAGGTCGGGGGTTTCACATCTCAGCTTGCTCAAATAAATTTAATTTGGTTGATTTGTATTATTTCTTCATTAAAAATATTCTATAGTGTATTTGCGGCACGTTCCAGAATGTTAGATACTTTCAGTATCACCCTGATGAAAAATAAACATTCACAATCGAAACTTTGCTTGAATGGCTTTAGCCGTATTTAGTAACCAGATCTGAATAGCCAGGTACTTCCCCACCTTCTTCTTCCCATCTCCTTCCCCGCCCCACTACAGTCAGCCTCACATCATACCCCAATTGGGAATTCAATAGTCTCACTGGCTCCAGGTGGTTGGAAGCAGCTGGGACTCTTGTGCGGTACTCACATTTAAAAAAAAACTCACGCAGATGCATTGCTTGCATATAGCGTATATAATATATATAAAACATTAAACTTAAGACAAGAAAATGATAGTGATCGAAATAATGATAATATTATTAGGCAATAAGATAAAATGGCAGAATCCATTGCTAAGGAAGCCACTGTTCACGGTCTGTTAAATGATATTCTTATTCCAGTTAGAGACTATTTCCCTGTTCTAAAAAGTAAATACAAACTCCAATGGTCCTCTGAGTGGAAAACAGCTTCTCTAACAAAAGTTCATCAGTACTCAGTAATACAACATTTTATTCCTGTCAAGCCCTGGTTTCATAAATTCACTTGCATGCCAAAAAACATATTTCTTCCATAACTCGAATGAGACTAGGTCACACTTCTTGTCTTAGTCATCTCGCCAGATTCCATATAGTCAGCTCGCCTTACTGTGATTGTGGGTTAGAGGATACCTTGGACCAATGACCAATTTCCAAACTTTATGCATGAATTGGTAAAACTTAAAATTGAACTCCCTACCAGTATTCCCTGCCTTCTAAGTCTCAACTCCCCTCAAATTAACTATTTATTAGAAAAATATATTTATAAAAATGGCATTCAAATTTAAGCCATTGGGGAGTAAAAACACACATATTTACACTGTAACTTATTTGCTTTAATTTTATTTGCTCAAATATTATATCCTGTTTAAAAGTAACTAATTTCTGTACTATTAAAATCTAACTTATTAAACATGGCCAAGATCGCCCTTAATGGGTGAAAACCGTAAAATAACAACAAAAAAACATAATTTTTTTAAGAAGAAATTTTTTTATATTTACATCGGTTTACTACACAGTCTTTATATTATAATTAAATATTGCTTATATTTTAATTAAATTTACTATAAAATAAATCAAAAATAAACTTATTCAACACTAACTTCTCCAGCCCTCTAACAACATTACGTTAAGATATTCAGTCAACAAGAAGGCAAGTCGGAAAGAAAACAATCGGAATGGAATGTTTTACAGTGAGGCAATAAGAGTAAATAGGGTAAGGAGTACTGCAATACTTTAACAAGTGCTCCATTGCGCTGTTTATAAGTTGGGAACTATTGTTTTTACGGAACTTTTGCTGCAGTCGAGAACTGCGAGCAACTGCAACTGTGTCATAGTTTGTGAATGCGAAAACAGATGGTAAAGGTAGTTTGATTCCCTCTTAAAGGAATGGGTACACATTTTGTTAGAATTTAAGAATGCTAAGTTGAAAAACTTGTTTGTAAAATTGTAAAGAATATGGCTTGTATAGCCACAATGCAGCAAAATGGTTTTTTTCTGGGAATAATATGAAATCCGCAGTATTCTGAAACCATTCGTAAATTTAAAACTTCCGGAAACATATATTAATATTAGAAATGAATATGATTTGTTATGTAAAAATGAATGATGGACGTCAATAATTTTTAATGACTAATAGCTGCATAAAGGTTTGAAGTGATTTTTCACAACGTGGCGTTAAATAAATGATCAATTAATAAATTAAATAAATTATCAAAAACGAAAAAATAAATATTTTTGAAGCTGCTTTTAAATAAAGAAACTAAAAATACATCTCCAATTCACTTCCACCAGCAATATAAAAAGCAGACAATAAGGAACTCCAGTGAAAAATATAATTACTGTAAATCAAATAAAACAAACCAAATGAGATTTTAAAATGACATAAAGAAGAGTAGTGGATATATAACTATCTAACTCCTAAGCATTTTCCATCCAGTGATAGGCAGAGGGGAAAGAACGCCGCATTCATATAAATTCCCTTAAACTCATATTAAAAATCTAGAGATTACTCCACAAAATTACTATTTGAGGAATTTAAAGATCCTGTTTTTAGTAACATAAAAACTACCTCAAATACTAAAAGAAAAACAAAAGGTTACAATTCATCGCAGAAAATCGCACAACATTTAAATTCGTTTTCTTATTGTGTAAAATCAATACCTCATTTGCACAACACCATTACACACATCAAGATTTTTTTTTCAAGACATTAGAAAAATAAAAGATATTAACAAACTCTCAAAGGCAATTAAAAAACACTTCAAAATAAGCTTATGAGTTGTAACATAAATATTGACCCCGTTATAAATGCAGCACTACGATTGTCTATGACAAGATTTCATAACGTGTCTATGGACGACACATCCGACAGAGAGAGAGAAGCGGAGGCAAGATGGCGGGAGACGTAACCTGACGCGGGCCACGGAGCTCGACGTGATTGAAGGAGAGTTTTATGTATCAGTTTTCCTGTTTTGTTTGACGCCAGGGAGCATCTACCCTATTTACCCGAAGTGGGTATGTTGTTTTAATTACGGATGGCTAATTCGTAGAGTGAGAAAATCCAACCGCGCGTGCCAGGTGCGTTGGGAAAAAATCCATGCTGAGGATGAACGGGCTACATCGACGACCATACGGGACAAAAAGGTAGCATCCTCCCCTATTATTGTCTGGACTCCACGGAAGATGCTGTGGCGGATGGCGCTGCCGAGAGTCGTCCTAGACCTCGCGGATGGTGATCGTGGAAATCGGCGGACATCAGGACTATAGCGACCCTCCCTGATGCTGAGGATGATAATCCGACCACAAGAGCCATCTTTTATCATTGTATTCTTTTCGTTTTAAAGTATTCCTCCTCTCTACTCTTTTCTTTTTACTTTAACTTTGCAATCTGGCCAATAAACATTATGTTTTTCCTTTAAATAGGGTTTTATTTCCTGTATCATTATATACTTCCCACTTCCCCGTGCTACATCCATCAGACTCAACCACGAATCTTGAGGTAGAGTCGAGCATAAACATTATTAAGCAGGCGATGTTACATTTTGGCAACCAACGCTACATTTTAGCGCCCAACGTTACAAGGTGCTTTACAAATATCGAAATACCATCAATTCGGTTCATTTAATGTCATTACATGCTACAGAGTATCCGAAAATCAAGCAAACTAAAAACAATACACTCAAACATTCAAAGATTGTTTCGTTATGCTATATGGTAAATTTCCTACGCCACATTGTACCTATATACTCGTATATTACGTTATGTTTATTATAACTTTGAATTCAAAACTTATCGCTTTTCTGTGCTTTAATGTACTCCCTTTTTTCCATCGGTTAAACCACCAACCCTGTTATATTATCATGTCAACATTTTTCGTGCATCATTTTCTTGTAACACTTTCAGGAAACATTATTATGTAAACATGTAATCTCAATATGTACATTTCGCTTATCAACACAAGCATTGCTTAAAGGAGAAGTATAGTATTATATTTTGAATTAAAATATATTTATAATTTCTTCAAACGATTGGTAACTTTGTGGCGTCATTATTAATTAAATAATTAAAAATGTACTTTGTTTACACCACTTTTATAAAAATGTATTCATATATTCCTGAGTATGATAGCATTGCTATGGAAACATGTAGAGATATTTATTTATTTTTATAAAAGTCGTGTAAACAGGGTACATTTTTAATTATTTAATTAAAGTATATTTATTTTCAATAACATTTTTTTTACGATAATTTTCAAGCATTTAATTAGCTTTGATAATGCCATATCTTTCCGGGACGTCTTCAACTTTTCGTTCCATCCACTTGTGCGTAATATATTATTTCTATCCTCCTTTTTCTATCGATCTAACCATCTAATCGTCGAAAGAAAAATATGGTGAATCCCTTTCATACACATAAAGCAATGGGTCAACCAATATTAATCCTCATAAAAATGATGGTGAAGGAGAGTTTAGTGAATTGAAGAATATTATTAGATTTTAGTACAGATATGGGATCTATTCGATGTACTTACATATACTAATTATTAATTATGAGGGGGAGAATAACGACCCAAAAAATTTACTGTTTTATAACATCTCCTCTGAAATAATTATTACAGTAATAATGTTTTTTTTATATTTTATTTCATAATTTTTAGCCATAAAGGGGGACTTTCGAACGATTAATATTAATTATTTCAATTTTGCAGATGTAATGAGAGTTCAAACCTGTTAGAAAGCAAACTCAAAGCAAGCGCCAACACCTATGTAACATATGTTAGGAAATTGCCAATTACTGATACTTATGTGGGAATCACTTTTAACAGCTATGCGTTAGGTAGGTTATTTCAAACAAAATTATGCGCAAAAATTCTCATCCTTTTTTTATATGATACAAGAGTCTCAGCTGCTCCCAACCGTCTGGAGCCAGTAAGACTATGGCATCCCCAATTGGGGTATGTTGTGAAGCTGAAGGTATTGAGGAGAGGAAGGAGGTGAGTGAGGGGAAGGTTTGGAACTACCTGGCTATTCATATCTGGTAAACAAACACGGCTAAAGCCATTTCAAACCACGTTTCGATTCTGAATGGTGGTCTTTCACCAAAGCGATACTGACAGTATCTACCACTCTGGAACGTGCGACAAATATTATCATTTTTATTGAATAAATTGTGAAATAACACAATTTAATAACGGAATTTGAACCAGCGACCTCCGGATTCAAAGCCAAAGATCGTAACCACTCAACCAAGAACACCTTAATTATTCAAATAAAAATAATGAAATTCCACAGCAAAAAAACTTCAAAATGGAATAAAAATAATTAATAAAATAATAAGTATTCTATCAACTCCTGACGAAGAAAACATCACTTTCGAAACATGTTGAAACATTATTTAATTAATTTATTAATTGTTTAAACAACATTAAAAAATATCAAAACAACATCAATCTAATAAAACATATTTTCGAAAATTAAGATGAGGTTGCGGCATAACAAGCGGAACAAAATAAAAAAATGCTTTTAATATGTCGAATAATTACCACAAATAAAAATAGTTCATTATCAAAGACAACTAATATGTGTGCGATTTAGTACGCTTAGAATCTTCGCTTACGAACATATATATCATAAAAAATTCATTTAAAACAATGTTAGTGGTTTTTAGGGTATGGTTTTGCAATTCTAAAGTGGTCCAACCCCAAAAATGTTTTGTTTTTTTTAAATATTGAAGAATCTAGTTTCAAACCCAAAAAATGTCCAAGATTTTCAACGTTCTAGTATATCTATTTGCACCTAGATAGAATAGAATAAAGATGAACACAGGAAATGTGATGTAAGATGTGGTTCGTGATCTTAAAGTCTGTCCTTTCGGGCCTTAAATTTCAAACACACAAAAAAAATTCATCATCCTTTCATTTCGATCAAGTAATAAAAATAATTGGATGATTTGTATAGCGCCGCTTTTTGTGAAAAATCACCTCAAGGGCGCTGTACAAATATTACTTCCTGTTCTCTATCTAATTATGTAGAAACAGATACAGAAAAACACACTTACCTGGCAGGTCGCTTCAGATGAACACAGTTTTATTAAAAAATGTAAATTTAGAGAAAATTTGATTTTTACATTTGCTATTTTATCCTCCTTTTTTATTGATATTACATTTATTAGAAGATTTGGTATTTATTTGAAATATTTATAATTTTTAGGATTTTAGAATATTTAAAAAATGACTTTAAAAAGCTTAAGAAGTTTTCAAGTAGATATTTACATTTTTTTACACATTTGGTTATTTACAGTGTTGCGAACTGTGGACGCATTTTCGCACCAGTGTGTGAAATTCTTTACTTATTCTGTAATTGACTTTAGGTAAGCATTAACCGGCTAGCCTAGCTAAGAAATTTACGTGTGCATTTCTTCCAATTATGGATATGATTGTCTGAAAAATTGAGTTTGGTGAGATGGAATGCAATATACAAGGCAGGCAGTGTAAGAGCTCTGTATTTGCTGTATTTTCATTGGCTCTCTCAGGGATAGACCCAAAAGATAGATAATAAGTCAAAGGCACACCGGCGTCCATTCAGATCTACGTGAAAGGCACTTATAGTATGTATTCTTTATTCCATGATTTTCCACGTATATCACATTTCGTGCTCTATACGAAAATAAAAATATTTAGGTGTCATTATCTCAAAATCAACTTTGATGGAGTCGGTTCACTTTTAAACTGTGCCCCTCATAATATATAAGATTGATTAAAACGGCAATAGGGAAATATCCCGACAAGAGGAACGTTCCGAGTTCGAGTCTCTGTCGCGACCTAAACTTTTATCTCGTATTTTTAAATAGGATTTACTTTGTGGCTTCCTATAATTATAATACAAACGCATAAATTTGTTGTGAACCACTTCAATTTAATATAATAATCGACCGGTTTCGGAAGTATTCTTCTTTCGTCGGGAATATATTTATACGTATACCATAGTCCTCTTTTAGGTATTTTTTTCCAGTGAATCGCTTCGTTCCTCCAGAAAACTCACAAATTACCCCTTCCCCTTTGGTCGGCTCCCACTCCAACACCTAAATATTCATGTATGTCTATCATTATTTTGTATCTTAGTTTAATCATAACATATTCCAGACGAACGAAGGGTACTTCCGAAACCGGTCGATTATTATATTAAATTTTAGTGGTTCGACCCAAATTTATGCGTTTATACATAAACTTTTATCTTTTCGGCACATTTTGTAATGCATATTGTTTGAATATTATTATTATTGTTCCAATAATTTATATCATAATGGAAGTGTGAGGCTTCAAAAAGTAAGTTTTATTAAATGTTATTTATTTTCACCAAGAATTAATTGGAAACCATATCAAAGCTTTGCTGCTTCTATCTTCCTAGAAGGTCTAGGAGGAGAGAAGCAGCAAAGTAATAGTGTATCTCGTATTCAATACCAACTATTAGAAATTGATTGTGGTGTTGGCTCAATAGAGCTAAACTCATTTCCTACAGCAGTAGTTTCTGTTGATATAATATACTAATATACACAATGGATCACTTCTATAGTTTTGTCTATGGGACATAACCTCTGACAGTCACTTGTTAAACCTGTGTCAACCTGAATGGTCAATAAATCTACTTTACATTTACAAGTGCCTTTTAATATAACACCACAATACAACATGGTGTCAGGTTTGGGGTACACAATACGACAGTTTCTTGAAGAGAAAATAATAAAACCATGGCTCAATGTTGAAAGATCTTCCGGTCGCTGAAAAGCTAGCCTCGTGGCAGTCAGTTATGAAGAATAAACAGAATATTGGCACTTCAAACATTCCAGTCACTTTATTTTATACTTCAAAAATATATTCAAAAAGTAATTCTGGTTCTATTACTAGTATAAATTTAACAATCTTGACTATAAAACAGCAGAAGTCCATATATGTCCGAAGATGCAAAATCACTTCAAGTAAACTCTGGCATCATTAAATTTGCACCGCTTTTTCGGACTGATAGTCGAGACAACTATTTTCAGTTCGCAACGTCATTTCCAACACGAGCTATGAGACTTATGTATCAGCTAAACTAAAAACAATAATACAAGACGTTTATTGTTTATTCAATATTCTTATTAATTAACCGTGCTATCATAATTATTTAAAACAGTATTATTATTTGTTAAATTGGATATTAACTACCTATTAAGTTTAAAGCTCCAATCTAATTTTATAATGCAGAAAAAACCATGAACTCTGGTGTCATGAATGTTGCACAGTTTTCGTGTCTGGAATGTCTAGGTCAAAGCAACGTCATTTTCAGATACGACGATTTTACGAAACTGGTAGGATTTTTTTAAATAAAAAGTTTAAACAATAAATAAATTTTCTGGTTTACAGTAAAAGATTCTTAAAATGCAAGAGCTAATATTTTTCTAAAATCACACAAATTTGATAATTTTTCACATAAAATTTAAAGCCCAGCAGAAAAAATACCCTAATATACGTTTTTACGCTAATACGCTTTTCCAGTAGTTTTGAGCAAATAATAGCAGCAGAAAATATTCAGGTTTGATGTGTTGAACGTGAATGCACTTTAACGTGATATTTCACAGTTACCCGGGGTGACACGGAGTAATCCATCTTCACATTTGAAGCATTATTTCAGAAAACTCTAGACTGTAGAAGTAACACTTGGGGAAACTCGGAAACAAATTCAAACAGACCCGGAGTAGACAAGGTGCGGGTAGAGGTGGGGTAGGGGTGGGGTTGGGGTAGATATAGAAGTAGCGGGTGCTTAACACCGTTTGTGCTGCGAGCTCAGTCTCCCGAGGAAACTGGGAAACGTCTGGGTAATGGCAACACCGCCAGAATACTTTAAGTAACAATGAACATTGTATGAAAAAAGGAGATTTTTTTAATAATTGGCTTCCTTTGGTACAATTATTAAAAGTTCGATACAAAGAACAGGCTGTACTAATTAAATTTAAATTTAAATCGAAAATGCTTAAAATAAATTGTATTAGGTAACCTTCGTATGGCTTTATTTCTTTTTTTATCATACGTAAAAAATATATTTCAGAGACTATGAGGTTTGAACTAACATTTATAAGCCACGCCACTCGCCGCTCGCGCTCTGTCTATAATGTTTTAAAACGGTAATAAAATACGTATAATAAATTGTGAGATATTTTCTTTAATTTCGTATTTATAGACATAATTTATTTTTCTCGACATATCACAATTCTTATCATTATCTTTTATTTATAGATATTATATTTTAACGAGAACATAGAAATATTTATTAAAAAATAATAAATAACAGACATTGCAAACATCCGGGAAATTATCTTTAATATTAAAATGCGATATAAATGTAGTATTAACATATTTTACAGAATTTCTAATATAATTACCAATATTGAATATTTATAAATAAATTCAATTCACTGCAACAACGCGACCCGCTAGAGCAGTGTGTTGCCAGTATTTCAACGGTATTAACCGATTCGACAATATTTGACAGTATTAAAATAAACGTACCCTATTGTTTAAGACGCCATAGCACATTCCATTTAAAATTCAACATTCAAAAACATATTTCACATTAAAGTGTGTCGACCATATAATAAGATTGAGGGTGCTAATGTCGATATTGTTCGTCAAAAACGCTTTAAAAAATGTAACAGTGATTGGGATAATTATATTTTTATTTCTATCATGAATTATGTTTCATTTGACTGAGTTTTTGTATTTTTATGTTGGTAAATATTGTGTATCCTTTTTCTAGGGTTTTTGTAATTTCATGTATCATGTATCCTAAGTTTTTGTAATTTTATGTAGGTAAATATTGTGTATCCTTTGAGTGTGGTTTTCATAATTTTATGTATCATGTATCCTAACTGAGTTTTTGTAATTGGATTGTTCACACGCAAGTGAGAACATCTGGAAAAACTGTAATAATATATAAAAGCATGATTTGTATTTTTCATTACATAATACTATTATTGTTGTAATTATTTGTATAAAAACCTAATGAAAGCAAATTATTTATTTGTAATGTATGCAAGAATATGTACCCTTAAATTACGTAAAAAGATACCATAAAAAAGTATAATGAATTGAATAGTTAATATTTGAACCCTGAAGAAAATTGAACCGATGAAGCGATACATGGTCGGCTAAAAAGATAATAAATCAATATAGATACACATTGTGTGTTTATTTATTGTATAGTGTCACACTACCAAATGTTTGCTTCCTTCGATAAAATATGGTGAATTAGTATTATCTGCAATTTAAAAACTTTTCCCTTCATAACTTCTCTGTGTCATGCACTTATACATTATTATACATACATATTTATCATAAATATGTTACACCTACTGCGTATCATGTTCTTTTTGTTAACTTAATTTTTTTTTTCTTTCTGTACACAAAATCATGTTAAATGTTAAAATTTGTAAAAGCCCATCGGGGCGTTAATAATTAATAAATAATAATTGAATAAATTTGTATTAAATATAATGTGCTTACTGTCTGGGGGCGCTGTGATCGTTTAAAAGGTTTTAAATAACAACACCAAGCTGGCTCTAAGGAAAATAAAGTAAGTTTAAAAAGCCACAATGGTCTAAGTAACATTCTATGACAATTTTATATTTAAAATAGGTTATTATTTATCTCTACGCAAGAAAGATAATTGCACAGAAATTTTTATTTTTTTTATTTCTGAAATGCATGTATCGAAATAATCGTGTATTAGATGTTAGATAAGAAGGAACTCCAGTAAAAATATAATGGCTTTAAGAACACATATTCATATAGATCAGCAAAGGACGATTTTAAATATATGACTTTTATTATATTTAATTATAAGTGAATTTATAAATCGTTATTTAAAAATAATTTAAAAATCATCTCAACAAAACACCTCGTTATGTTGGTATCATTGCATTTGGAACATCTGACGTCACTTGCGCATTCTGGTTTTGGATTAGTACGTACATTTTTATTTTTCGATTTGGTTTTGTATTTAAAATACGTATGTTTTTAGTTTTGGCAAATTTCAAACATAATTTGGGTGACTTTAAGCTCTATAATTGTTGTTCAATATAAAAAACTATTATTAATGAAATAAATTAGAGTATTCATCAAAACAATTTATTAATATGGATATTACGATAAATTTAATGCTCAATACTATTATTATTCTTTGAGTTAAAGTTTCTAAAAAGGTAAATAATTTTCTTACTTATGTTTAGTTATGGTTTACTAGAACGTAAAATTATGTACGGTAAAGCTCATCCTTGTTTTGGCATTTGACATTCTAACCCCAAAAAGGTTTGAAGCGTTTTGGCGGGCTTTGAAAAATTGAAACTTTGAAAATTATTTTAACTTTGAAAACTGCCTTTAGAAAAAAAACGAAATATCCTGGTATTTAAGTTTGAATGTCATTATTGATTTAAAAAAAATGGAATGGTGTTCCTCATTAAAAAAAATAAATAAATAAAAAATAAAAATAAAAAACAAAAAACAAAAAACAAAAAACAAAAAACAAAAAAAAAAAACAAAAAACAAAAAACAAAAAACAAAACAAACGAAAAAAAAAAACAAATTAAATTCACAGCAAAATTTTTTTTTTTTAATTTAAAAAAATCGAGGTATTTTATTTTGCCTTCTTCATTTATAAAGAACTATCTAACTCGAATTTTGAAAAATTTCAAAGACAGAATGAGTAGCTTGGTGGAACCATAGTATTGAAAAATTCTAGTTCCACTTTATTAAATGTCAAAACTTAATTGCCAAGCTATACTTTCCTTCCTTTTTTCAATATTGACGTATGTTTTCTTGAATATGCATATTTGAATAATGATTTTTGGGCATTTCCTGCAAAAAATATACTAATAACATCTATAAACATCATAAAAATTTACACTCAAAATTACATATCCATTAAGAGCCAGCTCTATGACCCTAAACATCACTTTACCGGTTGCTAACTCAAGTTATACCATTAATATTTTTTTCTGTAAGTGGGGGTTGTTAAAAGTACTAAAATCATAAAATTGTAATCTTTATATTAAATTAATAAAAATAGATGCAGTTTGAAAACCACCGAAAGCAATTTTGAACATTTTACCTAAAATTCCCGTATGTAATTCATATAGAATTTGAAAGATTAGAGTTTAAGAATTACTGTCTTTTGAGACCTTACACGTTTTCCTAATTACCCGTTTAGAATTTACAGCTAAATCATTTGCAGTATTTCTTGAATTAGCAACGTGCCAAGTGTGTATTTTTGGGTGCTGACCGTTAATCAGTATCAAAAAACAGTAGGTAATGCTAGACAAACTTAATTTGCCCTTAATATAGTATATATATATTATATTAAGGGCAATATTATATTATACATATATATATTACCTCTTTAAAGGCACCTTCAAAGCAAATTCAACAAATAAGGCAAAACAAACTCAAATCGTACATCATACAAAGCTCTGATATAATCGATTAGAAAAATCATTCTAGTTATTATAGCCGTCAGACAAATATCTGTTGTTTATCATAGTTCTATCTACTTAGTAAATTGTACCTAGCCAATATTTATTTAATTAGTTGGGCAGTCGGTCTGAAGCTCGTGTGTTTGCATTCCCTCAATTTGTCTCTAGGCATCCAGACAGATCTCCAGTGGCGTGCACAGAGTTATTAATCAGGGTAGGCAGTAGGAAAACAGCGAATTAATTGATATTTTAAAAACTTTCCACAGACGTGGTACGTTTTCTCTAAGAATGGAAGCTGCTGGCTTTAGATTGCCCGCTAAATCAAATATCCAAATAACCACTTCATTTACGCATATCGCAAGTCAATTACCGAATATATAAAATTTTCTTTTTTTTTCGACCGCACAAATACATGAAATAAAGCCAACATAATAAGATATTTATTTTGTTAGTAAAGTTGTACTAATTAAAAGAGGCACCAACAGATAGCACTGATTGCTACATTTGTGATTTGTACAGAAAGGCGCGACCTTTTATGACATTAACACAAACCAGTCTTCCCTTAAATGTGCATTGCGCGCACGTGTAATTTATTGTGTAGAATACAGTCAACATTTGAATATGATATGTGCGTTATTTTCCATACTTAGTTCCTGTATATATATTTTTTAATGTTTATATTTGTATGTGAGTATGGTAGGGTAGGCAGTGACAGTATGTGCCTATATGGAATGCACGCCTCTGCAAATCTCTATTAAAAACACCAGACTTTCCAATCCTATTCCTACGCAATATTTCGTTATAACGACGTGTAGGCATGCTGCTGATAGATCCGTTGTCCTCTCCCTCTTTCGCATAAACGATAAATGTAACAGAAAGAGGTGTTATAAGGGAGCTCTCAACAGAAGAATCGTAGATGGTTTAGTCGTCTACGTCAGTGTTTCCCAAACTGTATTTTCTGTGGGCCGGGTAATTTAATGTTTCTCCTTCGTGACTCAATTTTTTTTAATATCGTACACACAAAAACGCCGAAAGAGAAAAAAAAATCGTCTTTTAGTGTCAAACTACAAAATGCTGTCATGTTTTTTTCACTTTAAAAATGCTATCGTTTTTTTCATTCCAAGATATGTTAGTGGAAGATTCCTATATGAAATCGTCGCATGCGATAAAGTTTCATTATTATTGATAAAATTATAAAATGTTGTTTTTTTTACCATTGGGATATTTGAAAAAAACATGTAAAAAAGATTGTAATTTAGGGAGGCTTTCGTTTTTTATGCGACCTGTCATATTTCTTTCGTGGCCTGGTACCGGCTTGCGACCCATAGTTTTGTAAACACTGGTCTACGTCATTAGTACCAAGCAAATATTTTTAATTTACGCTGGAAAAGGGTGAATTTTTCAAAACAATTACGCCTTATTTTTACCAAGTCCCACTTCGCATTTGAAAAGTCAGACAAAGGTCGTTATTATCTTTAGAGACTTACTAAAAATAAACAAAAACGGATTCTGAAAGTCAACTTATGTAAATAGTTCTTCGGAAGGCTCAGAGTGGCGCTACGGGATATTCTCAAACTTTAACCATACATGTATACTGCAGCGCCTCGAAGTAAGCCTTTTAGTGGTCGGAGATATTTATATTTGTTGGTTTAATAGTCGTCAACCACGAGGGGTACGCCTGCAGTTGACGACTGCGCACTCTAATATCCCTGCATATTAAAGTAATCATACGTCATACACCGAGAAACTACCAGCAGAACACCATTTACTGCAGGACCACTTTTACTGGTAGCTATCAACTTCCTGAAATACTTCGTCACTGTTGTTTTGTTTATTTATTTTCACTGGAATGTATTATGTTTTTACATAATAATCGATTAGAAAGTAAAAAAAGACAAATGATAAGGTTTGTAACAGACCCCCTCACTGGGGGATCCTGTGCTGAGACGGGTGTGGTTCGAATTTAAAAGCGGTTTTGTTTTTTAAGTGAACAACGCAATGAGCACCCCACTGCTCTCAAAAGTCTAGAGCTAGAGGGACTATGGCATCCCCAATCGGGGTATGTTGTGAGACTGAAGGTAGTGGTGAGGGAAAGGAAATGGGGAAGAGGAAGATAGGGAAGTACCCACCTGGATTTTTTTTTGCAAAAACTCCACACAGGAGGTCCTGAGGGAAATAATTTCCCTCAAGGCCTATATCATCTTTGGGGATGGTGTGTAGAGGGTATTTTAGAGGATAGGAAGGAGTGAACCTGAGACTTGGAGAGACCCATTTTGTAGGATGGAGGAAACACAGAGGCCAGCAGATCATTCCACAGCCGAGCTTTTGAACACAGGAACAAGTGGTAGAAGCGACCCATTCTCATGTGACAAATTTCAACCATGTGCAAATGTTGGGCGCCCTGTTGGCGTATTTCCCAACTGTGCACCGGTGCCGAAGGGATCAATGATGCTAGTTCTTCAGAGCATCTTCCATTAAAATACCGGTAGAACAAGGACAGGATTCCCACCTGGCGTCTGTGCTCCAAATATTGCAGTCCGTTTGTTAAGATAGGAGAATCTATATAACGGACCGCCCGTTTGTGCACAGAGACAACGATTTTTTCAGATATTTTATGGCTCCCGACTACCTTTATATCTCGAGTATCTTTCACGCCTGTTTATTTTTTTTTAAACTCTAATGAAATATTTTCTTACTATGTATTTAATTATTTTTGTTTTCCAGGCTTCGTTTTTTATTTATTCGTTTTCATAGTCCGTTTTCTTTACTGCTTGTGGAAGCGAGTTAAATAGAGCTTAGTGGAGAAGTATTTGTTAGCTTCTTTATCCAAAAGCTATTAAGTAAATTTATTCATTATTTTGTTCACAATTTCAATATTGCTGTGAAAGTTTGGTGTTGAAAAAGTGGAAGTGATGTGTATGGTATGATAATGTCACGGATTACTTGAAAGTGGTAGTGATGTGTGTAATATTATAATGTCAGGGATTACTTGAAAGTGGTAGTGATGTGTATAGTATGATGATGTCACGAATTACTTGAATGTGGTAGTGATGTGTATAGTATGATAATGTCACGGATTACTTGAAAGTGGTAGTGATGTGTGTAATATGATAATGTCACGGATTACTTGAAAGTGGTAGTGATGTGTATAGTATGATAATGTCACGGATTACTTGAAAGTGGTAGTGATGTGTGTAATATGATAATGTCACGGATTACTTGAAAGTGGTAGTGATGTGTGTAATATGATAATGTCACGGATTACTTGAAAGTGGTAGTGATGTGTATAGTATGATAATGCAACGGATTACTTGAAAGTGGTAGTGATGTGTGCAATATGATAATGTCACGGATTACTTGAAAGTGGTAGTGATGTGTATAGTATGATAATGTCACGGATTACTTGAAAGTGGTAGTGATGTGTGTAATATGATAATGTCACGGATTACATGAAAGTGATACACGAATGAAAACAAAGAGATTTGATTCTCCATGCTCATTCATCTGCAATAAGTTGATTCTACGCCACTTCACAAGAAACAGTTTTAGCGAATAGCAAATGTAAAACATCAGTCAAGACCCCGGGTCAAGGTATTTATTAACTACTAATTAAAGAAACACTGGGGGCAATATTATCATTAGTATAGACGCGTTCGTTCGGCGCAGAACAATAGCATTTTGTTATTTAATATGTAGGTTTACCATTCATTATGTAAGATTGTTAATCTAACACGCGCGAGTCTTAGCGACTAGAACATGGTGTGTTGTTTTGAATACACGTGACAAAGATTAACGTAGAATAAATACTAACGTAATCAAATTATTATTGGCCGTATTATTATTGTTTAAATCGGGAGAGTAATACTTCGCCCACAACACAAACACGCGTATCTCATATTTAACAACTTTCCAGGAGAACCAAAAAACTAAAATCTTTTGCCGTATACACATTTACACATTATTACACATTTTGTTACGTCTTTCGCTAATTGGTTTTAAATAAATTAAATTAAAATAAGTTATTTTGTTTAAACCACTATTTTAATAAATAAATATCTACATGTTTTATAATCAATGGTTTCTTCATCAGGATACATATATGGTACTCGTATGTATATATATACGTATATATTTTATTTTTTTATTAACCGCCCGTCCGTTGGGTTATTATTTAAAAAGTAGGTAAAAAAAACAAATGGTTTTTTTCATTAGATTTCGCAATAACAATGCGTGTGACTAGTGACGTAACTTGTATGGGAGAGACGAAAATACCCGAACACATCCGTTAGCTTCGGCTGACCTCGAAATACTAAACGAGATGACGCAGGAACAAACTTGACGTATACGAATGTTTTGTGGGTTTGAGGTATACCTTTTTTATACCTGAACGTACGGTATACGGCTTGTTGCGTTCGGGCGATAATATAGCGGCCGTATCACGTACGTTCGTGTGGGTAGGGCGGTTAATAATAACATATAAGCATAGACAAATAAGTGTCCGGCAGCGAATAGTTGAGATCTTGAAGGATACATGTACGAAGGGGACACTAGACTGGGAGACTTATCACACTGAGTCCGCTGTTTTCCAACATGACATCTGCAGATTTGCCTACCAACACCCTGGTACCCAAATCCACCAGCCACCAATAACTGAACAGCGCCACAAATAATGGAATGGCGATTTAGAATAATAATTATTTTTATTGTTATTATTATTATTATCCTTTTATTATTATCATTATGTTCTACCACCATAGTACGGGTATGAGCCTAGTTTAATGAGTCATTTAATAAACCAATATAATATATACGAGTATACATCATATATACCTACCAATTCGCTATATTTGAAAAGAGTGCAAAATATTTGTTTACAATCAGTTCGACGGTTTCCGTGGTTGAGGATCATGGCCGGAGGTCGTGGGTTCAAATCCCGGCGTGGGCAAGTAAATTTTATTTAATTTATTTCACAATGTATTCATTTAAAAATAATATATAGTATATTTGCGCACGTTCCAGAGTGGAAGAAACTTCTCAGTATCGCCCTGGTTAAAGACCACCATTCAGAATTGAAAAGTTGCTTGAAATGTCTTTTAGCCGTGTTTGGTGACCAGATCTGAATAGCCAGGTATTTCCCCACCTTCCTCCTACCCTTCTCCTTCTCCTCCCTAATACCTCCAGCCTCACAACATTCCCCAATTGGGGATGCCGTAGTCTCACTGGCTCCAGACAGTTGGGAGCAATTGGGACTCTTGTGCGGTATTCATATAAAAAAAATTAAAAAATTGTGTTATTTCGCAATTTACTCATTAAAAGTAATATATAGTTGCAGTTATAGGAGCAGTTGGAACTCTTATGTAGTGTGGAGAATAGATAAATTTTTGTATCTACCACCAAAAACCGATGAAACATATAGCTGCCAGATGTCGACCGCATCTTTGTTTTTTTATTAAATTTGACCTCTTTTATTTTAACAAAACCTTCTCAAATGTAAAGAGATAATACGTATTATTATTGCATCGTATCGATGTGTAAAAATATGGTTAAGAATCTGTTAAATTACATATAACATCATATTATTCTAGTCTACTTAATGTTGTGAATTTTATGAGATTTACCAGTCTTATGTCAAATATTATATTAGACTGAATTAAATAACTAACTAACCATCACGCCCTGTATTTAAGTTTGAAGGTGAATATTGTTAAAAAAAAAATAAAAATGGACTTAACTTCCCTATTCGAAACAGTAATATAAAGTCATGAAAAATGATGAAAAAAACTTGGTTAACTAGGTTAGGTTAGATTAGGATTGTAGGCTTTTAAAAAAATACTTTTAATGACTTTACATCACTTTTCAAAAGTGTGCCGATTTATCACTGTGCCGAATTGTCATGGAACCATTTATACATCGACAGTGATGAAACTGATCAATGACATATTAAATTTATAAACATTTCGTTCCCTTGGAATAAGAAGGTTCTATCTGACTCGGAAATGTTATGATATAATATTATGACCGGTCGGTGGCTGAGTTGATAGCGCGTTGGGTTCCCACCCAGGCATCGTTGTGAGTTCAATTCCTCGGCTGACTAAGTCCTCCATCACGATAAAAGCACCATTTTCCGCTTAGTGTGACGGTAGTAGGAGATTTTCAAATATTTCCAAGTTATTCGTAAACCGGGAATATTTGTCTTTCTTTAAAATATATAAACTATAATGTAGTATTCTCTAGAGCACATCATCGCATGACATTGCTGTCAGATAGAAACTTGCTGTTCCAAAATTCGCCTTTCAGCACATTGATAATGAAAGTGCTGTTTTTACAATATTATTCGGGTTTTTTTTTAAATACAAGTTTTGTTTTCTTACTTTTTTTTAACAAACACAGTGTAGTTATATCTAAATATTAGAGTGATGTTCCTATTATGATTGAAAATATTCAGTGTTTGAATAATGATTAAGTTTTTTAAATTCAATATTTTAGGCAAAAACAGATAAATAAATCACTTGAAAATGTCCACCATCGCACTTTACCCATACAGAAACAAACAACTGAATTATTTAACGGTTAATCGAGTTATATCTGCTTGTTCCTCATTGTTTTCATTTTATTAGTTTTCCTTCTTCCCTGCTTCCAAAGGGTACCGTATACGAGTTAAAACGTAAAGACTTCCAAGCGATATAAACAACTCTAAGACAATCCGAAACATCCGAAAAAAGGTCAATCAAGGAAAAAATAAAGAGAAAAACCATCTCTACTTTTCCAACAAATACACAATGAAAATCATATCCCCCGGGAGCGTTTTCTTTCACATTTTTCCTAGGCCGGTTTTGGCCTACGATAAAAAGTTACAAACGTATTACGGTATTACCCAACTCAAACCAAATATCATTAAAATAAATTGGTATGTACGCGTAATGGATTTTAAAGTAATTATTGTATAACGGCAGGCTGCGGTTGTGTAAGAGTTGGTGATGCAGACGAACTGTGAAATTAAGTGCTTATCTAACTGCCGCTTTTACCGATCAAACTGAGCGACCACTAAACCAAAATGTAGGTGGAAGGTATAATTTCACTACCGTCCGAATTGAATTGACGTCCGCGTACTTATATTCAAGCGAAATCACGACTTTTAACAAACTTGTTCAAAAAGATTTTTTTTGAGAATTTACGAAAAATGCGTATTCCTACACACATCCCTTTTTCCTTAGAATGAAGATTTAAAAAATTGCACTTGTTAAAGCTTAAAGACTTTTTACTTAACTAAGGTTCCAGTTCTCTCGGGTTACAGCCGTCATTCAGTGAATGACATTCTTTAAAAATATCGTGTTTATAAAAGAAAAATTTAATATTATGAAAAGCATTGACTTTAAACATTATTGGCAAGTTATTTATTGCATAATAATACTATTAAATGAACCGAATCGATAAAATTATGATATTTGTAAAGTACCTATGCCGAAAGCACGAAATGTCAGACAAAAGTGATTTAAATTCTAAAATTTATAATAAACTATAAGTGGTAGTATGTGGGATGTACCTATAATTTTTTAATAATACTGTGAAACTGTGAACGAAATAACGCACTCCTTATGCGGGAGGCGATAAGGTTGAAATTCCCGCTTAACATCGGCCGCATGTTTCGATTTACGCAAAAAAAAACCATCACCAAAATGCATGTTTTATTTTATTTTGTAAAGCTCAGGCATAAATATGAAAATATTTTTCGGTCACATTCTAAAAAACTTAATTTTCCAATTTGACAATTTTCGAAAAAGGGTGTGTAAGTGGGAGATTTTGCAGTTAAAACATTTTTTTTAGGTCTGATACATTATTTTTTCTAGGCTCATAAAAAAATCGCCCGGTTAAATCAAATGCCAAAATGTGTTCTACTTGCAGTATTTAATTAAATTATCTATGATATTCTAGACTGTAAAATTTTCAAACCAAAAACACATGATTTTACATTACTTCGCGGTTAGTTCTTGTTCTTGAACCTAGTGGATAGACAACATTTATTAGAAGAGATTTATCTGACAGGCAGTAGAGGATTTACCCACCATTTCCCGCGGCGTTTTAAGGAAATAAATTGTTTTACCTCCTATCGCCGCACATTTCAGGACTCTTAACGGCCGTTCTTCCCAACCCTACTGAATAACTGTTGAGCCGAAATTTTGCCTCAACACTATTCAAATGCACAAATGCGATCTTCCCAACGAACCTCTCGATCAAATTTGCAATCAATTTAGAATACCGATTTTTGTGGATTAAGTTCCACTCGATATACGACTAGTTATAAAAAAGGGTCAACGGGGTGAACAAATGTCAGTGAAATGTCAAACGTCATTATTCATTCGCGACCTATTTACCTCGATTCAAATATTGAATGACAAAGATTTATTTCCGTTTTCGAATGTCAAAATATGTTTTTGTACGTTTTAAATAAAACTAAAGAGAACCTAACTTATTTTACTTATTATAAGCTACGTTTTGTCTTGTTTTTTCACGAAAAAGAAACGTCAAATGAACGCAAATGAAAGTAGGCAGGCACTATTTTACTTTCTATGAAAGTGGGCGGGCTCTATTTTATAATCTACGAAAATGAGCGGGCACCTCCATAAACAAATTTGGATTAAAAATGCTTGGAAACAGGCAAACAGAACGAATGCTCAATAAAACACTTGGCAGATCGGTGCCTCAGATTGATCTCTCGAAAGTTGGGAAGAACGTCCTTAATTTTTCTGTATAAACGAAGCTACATTTAATTATAAAGCTGTAAGTAATTATCTGACGGACAGTAACACATTCTCTATGAAAGTTCTTCCCCCATTGGCGGCGGCCGCACAACGAAATGGAAGATTTCAGTAATTACGTTAATAATGGCCAACTGGAAATGATTATGTCGTTCAAAGAAAATTAAATTGTTAAAGTATCCATGAGAGCCGGCCCTAATCGGCGCGGCTTGAGAGAAAAATAATAGATGTCCAGAGAAGGATAAAGGTCCCTTTCATATATATAAACCACTAGGTTAGCCCTTCGGAAAGTGGACCCACGGAACTTTTTAACACCGCCTAATTTACGAATGGGGTAAAATAATGTATGTATTTTTAATCTCTTTTGAAACTTTAAGTACTTCTCGTCCACTTTCCTCTTTATAAAAACATCCCAACGAGCATGCTAATCTACTATCTAATTTATTCACCGCGATGGTGATCACAGATCATTGCAAATTCGTGGCGATCAAAAAATAATAATACTCACTGTTCTTCGTAAATAATAGATAAGTAAATAACCATTATACATAATGCCATTTTTTATATCACCCCAGGATGATACCAATCATAAAATTAGCTTTTCCTTTCTTAAAAACGAGCAAGAACATGGACAATTATTAAAATAAATACCGAAATTAAGGCTCTGCAAAACAGAATTTCTATGTATATACGAGTATTACAAATATCCCTTAAAAACTGGAGGTTTTATGTATTTTTAAAAAATATTTTTATTTTTGAAGATAATCTCTAATCAATCAACGGGCTGAAAATGTAATTATATGAAATTCCCTCCATAGAAAAAAATCGTAAACTATAATCCGAAAAAAAACGGGTTTGTTCTGTTATTTAAGATGTTATAGGTTTGAAAAAAATCATAGTGTTTCTTTAAATGCTACTTATGACATTCTTCTTGAGATATTTGATCTATCTTAAATATGTCGAGTTTTATTAATATTTTTAGAATTGTCACTTACGCCTATTTATTCTAAACGCTCTTCACATTGGCGCGCTCTTTCTATCTTTCGAATGATCATATCTGCCTTTCAACGGCGGTCAGTCGGGATTCAAAGCCGATGCTAGACAGACCTCTTGCCCAAATCTAAATTCTCTGAGATCAATGCGGGGCCTTAAGGGGAATGGCTGCGCTTCCTGTTACATACATAACTTAATTTTGAATTTGTGGCCAAAATACCCATCCAAACTGAATTATATATATTTTTTTTAAATTAAAGGTTTAGCAAATATCTAGTACGGATGAGAAGTATTTTATTTATTTTTTGTTTTAAATTATGAAGTATACGCCATGAAAAAAAAATTATCAAAAATGATTTTAGAGGAAACTTAGAAAATTATTTGCGGGTTTATTGTATTTAAAAACAAAATACCATATTTGCTAGTTGAATATGATTACGCATAGCAAAACATTAAAAAAACGTTTTTTCCTGTCGATATATTAAATTATGTACGGCAAATTTTTGTTCCAAAGTAAATTGGTCGTTTTTAATTTAATGTAAAGTCCACCAAGATGGTTATTTTAATTTTTTTTTATTTATATTTCATTATATTTTCAAAGGGACGGAGTAAAACTTTTTTTTTAAATCACCGTTAGCCCCCAAATAATTGTTTAAGGTGCGTCTAAAATCGCGATAAATCAATTCCTTTAATGGACTATATTTCATAATTTAAAAACACAAAATAAATAAATTACTTCTCATCCGTACTAGATATTTACTAAACCTTTAATTTAAAAAAATATCATTCAGTTTGGATGGGTATTTTTGCCTTAAATCTAAAATTAAGTTTTGTATGAAACAGGCGGCGCAGCCTCCAATAACATGCGTTTTCCAATATTATGTCCTCTGCGTGCATAACTATATATAAGTTTCGCTAACGAACAGTGTTTTCTCTAGTGACCAGCCAGGTAACTATGATCCAGTATAATATTATCTCCCTGTACATACGATAAACATATTGACGGCCTCCATGGTCGAGGGGTAAGGCTCTCGACTACGGATCCAAAAATCGCGAGTTCAAATCCCGTCATGCACAAGTAAATTTTATTTAATTAATTTGTGCTGTTTCACAATTCATTTTTTTTAATATGTGGTATATTTGCGCACGTTCCAGAGTGGAAGATACTCTCAGTATCGCCCTGGTGAAAGACCACCGTTCAGAATTGAAACTTTAAAAATTGAAACGTATTTGGTGACCAGATCTGAATAGCCAGGTATTTTACCACCTTCCTCTTCCCCTTATCCTTCCCCTCCCCAATACCTTCAGCCTCACAACATCCCCCAATTGGGGATGCCACAGTCTCGCTGCCTCCATATGGTTAAACTACTCTCTAAACCCTCCCGGCACTAATAAGAATAAGCTGTGCTATTTTCAGCGAAACCGGTCGAGTAATTTTCGAGATAATCGGGGACACACAGACAAACATTCATTTTTATGTATAGAGATATAATGTAGATTTATTTCCTTTCATTCTTATTTTTTTTGTATTTTATTGCTTACTCTAATGCCTAACAATCCCTGCATGTAGTCCAGAATATAAATATAAAAAAAAACTAGATTGCGAAGGCTGATAACAAAAAATACATTTATTAGCCCTCAACATTCAAGCGTATTAAATTAAATTTTAAACACTGACTGAAGACGAGTTTAAATAAGATGGAAAATATAATACATTAAATATGTCTTTTTCTACAAGTTGTAGAAAGGGGAGCCGGGAGTTACACATAGGAGAATGCCAGTCTTTTTTTAATGAATACAGCACAAGAATCCCAACTGCACCCAACCGTCTGGAGTCAGTGAGACTATGGTATCCCCGATTGGGGAATGTTATGGGGCTGAAGGTATTGGGGAGGGGATGGATAAGAGCAAGTAGATGGATAAGATGGGGAAGAGTAAGGTGGGGAAATACCTGGCTATTCATATCTGGTCACCAAACACTGCTAAAAGCCATTTCAAGCAACGTTTCAATTCTGAATGGTGTTTCACCAGAACGATACTGAAAATAATCTGTAACGCATTATCCAAGAACATTGGAATAGAATAATTACACCATTCACTTTAATTTATCAGCCTATAAAGGTATTTTAATGTTAATTGATTGATTGTATTTCTATTTATTAATTTGTACAATATGTGAAATGTATGGGATGACGCCTCCCTTTATTTCGTGGTCGTAACATCCTAAAGAAACCTGTAATTAATTGCGTGAAGTTACTGAATAGAATACTTTTTTAAATTACTACTGTGAGTAAATAGTTACTATATATATATATATATATATATATATATATATGTATATACTATCTTAAAAACTTAATGACTAGATACCAGTGGCGTGCATTGCTCTATGACCAAAAATAGTCTTGTTTAGTTTTTCAAGTTCGGGTATGAATAATTGTGAATTGAATATTTTTAAATGGTCGTCTTATTATCATTTTCCGCTTAAATAGAGTACAAGAGTCCCAACTGCTCCTAACCGTCTGGAGCCAGTGAGACTATGGCATCCCCGATTGGGGTATGTTGTGAGGCTGAAGGTTGTGGGATGGGGACGGCGATAGGGGAGATGGTGGTGGAGAAGTACCCGGCCATTCAGACCTGGTAAACAAACACTAGTTTCGAAAAAACTATTCTGAACAGTGTTCTTTCCCCGGGGCGATACTGAAAGCATCTACCACTCTGGACCTGCATGTAGGCATGTTTAACCGTTGAAAGAGATATTAGCGGAAAAAAAGAAGGTGTCGAATGCAATGGTGGGAAAGGATCAACTTCGGTTTTTCATAAAATAATTCATTTAAAGCAACTAAAACACTTTGCAGCCATCCATTTTTTTAAAATTGAAATACCGGAAAATGCCTGACCTATAATAGCGCGACAGGATTTCCTTCTCCCTTACCAAAGTAACACAACAAAGGTAAGCTTTTGACCGCAAAGACCAATCTTAGATAATATTCTACTGATGCTTACAACGGGAACCCTTTTCAGCAAAAACTGAAAGATAACTACGCACTAAAATGTATTTCCGTCAGAACTAAAAGTAAAAGCTGTTATATTTATACAGGCGTTTTGATAAGAACGATGTTCATAATTAATTTAATATAGGGCCCTAAGCTTATGAGGGTTTCATTTGGAATATTTTAAGTGGTCCTACAACATTAATATTATTTTTCGGGTGTTTTCCCAGCTGAAAGGTATCTGTCCCTGCCTTACGTAATAACTTACAATAACAGCAGGCATTTATACAGAACGGAGTAAACCTACACCCACGGTCCTGGGGCGTTAGTTAAATGTGATTTCTACGGCTTATTTTTAAGTATTAAATTATTTTATATACGGAATAACTAAATTAAAAATATAATAAATAAATAAAAAATCAGAACTTTAAAAAAAGTCTAATATGTTTTTATAGGAAGGGTTATTTTATATTTTAAAAGAGTGCAAAGAAATCTGTTAATTATAAATTTATAACAATAATAATAATGGTTTTTATTCCAATATGTAGGGAGATTAGTGCAATCCAACAAATCCTATGGAGAGTATTTACATATATAGTAATATCAATAAATATATAAATATAAAGTTAAATTAAACATCAAATAAAATATTCAAATGGTGACAATAATATTTTAACATTGTTTAGAAGCAGTTATACTATTTATACAGGATGCTAATTTAAACGGTAAAGAAAACATTATTATTCTAGTGGAATGAATTCATTAAAGTACTACGTATTTAATACATGTAGGTACTTATTGTTTAGAAGCAGTTATACTATTTATACAGGATACTAATTTAAACGGTAAAGAAAACATTATTATTCTAGTGGAATGAACCATTCAAGTACCTACGTATTTAATAATGTAGGTACTTATTGTTTAGAAGCAGTTATACTATTTATACAGGATACTAATTTTAAACGGTAAAGAAAACATTATTATTCTAGTGGAATGAATCCATTCAAGCACCACGTATTTAATAATGTAGGTACTTATTGTTTGTAGCAAAGTTATACTATTTATACAGGATACTAATTTAAACGGTAAAGAAAACATTATTATTCTGGAATGAATTCTATTCAAGTACCTTACGTATTTAATAATGTAGGTACTTATTGTTTTAGAAGCAGTTATACTATTTATACAGGATATTAATTTAAACGGTAAAGAAAACATTATTATTCTAGTGGAATGAATCCATTCAAGTACCTACGTATTTAATAATGTAGGTACTTATTGTTTAGAAGCAGTTATACTATTTATACAGGATACTAATTTAAACTTAAAGAAAACATTATTATTCTAGTGGAATGAATCCATTCAAGTAATCCACGTATTTAATAATAATGTAGGTACTTATTGTTTAGAAGCAGTTATACTATTTATACAGGATACTAATTTAAACGGTAAAGAAAACATTATTATTCTAGTGGAATGAATCCATTCAAGTACCTACGTATTTAATGTAGGTACTTATTGTTTAGAAGCAGTTATACTATTTATACAGGATACTAATTTAAACGGTAAAGAAAACATTATTATTCTAGTGGAATGAATCCATTCAAGTACCTACGTATTTAATAATGTAGGTACTTATTGTTTAAAGTTACTATTTATACAGGATACTAATTAAACGGTAAAGAAAACATTTTATTCTGGTGGAATGAATAAAGTACCTACGTATTTAATAATGTGGGTACTTTATTGTTAATTGTGTAATTGTAAAAAAAAAACACAGAATTATTACAAAAAATTAAGGAATAGTGAAATACAATAAGGAAGGAGCAAAAAATATTTATGTTCCCATTTACCATTCCCTATCCAATATCGATTGTTTACATTCCTTAAATATGATTTGATGTCCCCTAAGCGAGAAGCAAGTCATGGTATTGTTAAAACCGCACCACTTAAGGGGTTTAAAGTAATGATTAGCTACCAGCTACGGAAAGGTTAACTTGGCGTCACAAAGTTCTGATGACGTGTCGCTCAGCCTTTCCATGATCCGAAAGAAAGAAGAAAGACATAACGAAATATCTCACCAAGGTACTCCATTTTGCTTACAAACCTGAGTTCTAAATCTTGACATCATTACTGTCTGCAAAGTACATCATAATTCTCCTTCCTTCAAACATAATATTCCCCAAAGCTACTGCGCCTCGACTGTTCAAGATCTCCTCCAAACTTAGTAACGCCCATTTTCCTGACGAATATTATTTTACGTTCGCTGTATTCACGTCGGGCCACTACAACTTAAAATGAAGTAAAATTCGCAGAATTTAGAGCTCAACTCGAGAATGGCGAGGAATTCAACTGTTCCCGGTTGTGGTTACCACACGTTCCATAATTCTACAGGGGTGGGGATGGCACACTGATCCTCGCAATAAAGTTGGAATTTTGGAGACAGGGGGAGATGGTAAACCTTCATTTTAGAAAGCAAATACGCGGACATTTTATAATAAATGAAATCTAGCTCTGGCATTATTAGAAACAAATTAATAATAATATGAATGAAAAACGATTTTATTAATGCGCATTGAAAGTTATAGTAGTAGCACCCACCTAGTCAGTGGTGTGCATTGCTCCATGACCAAACATCTCCAGGTGATGGCTTTGGCGAACTAAATACATGAGCGTGCCTACAAGTTCCTCACAAAAATTCATGGAAAAAAATACATTGTAATCTGAAATTTGACTTTTTTCTACAATTTATTCTAACGCTTTCGTTTTTTCTTTAGGGATAGACATTGCTTATCAGCTTATTATGGAATGCACGCCACTGCAGTAGTTAGGTACATTCTCTACTATTATTGTAACTGCATATTGTTGAACTTATTTCATTATACCAAATTATTCTAACGCTTTTCGTTTTTCTTAGGATAGACATTGCTTATCAGCTATTATGGAATGCACGCCACTGCAGTAGTTAGGTACATTCTCTACTATTATTGTAACCGTATATTGTTGAACTTATTTCATTATACCCAATTTATTCTAACGCTTTCGTTTTTCTTAGGATAGACATTGCTTATCAGCTATTATGGAATGCACGCCACTGCAGTAGTTAGGTACATTCTCTACTATTATTGTAACCGTATATTGTTGAACTTATTTCATTATACCAAATTATTATTTTACTTCATGTACCATTTTAATTTACCTGCAAAAGCTTAGTGGGTGAATTCTTCAAATAAAAATATATAAATACAGTAAAACTGTCTTATAAGTTTCCCGTATCAGAAGTTTTCACTCTTTTCTTCCCTTAAAAACGTTACGAGAGAGTTTCGCTGTAAATAAATACAGCAATTTTTCCCTTCCCCGAAAGTGCCGCCTTATTGTGGGGGCGCAGTTTCAAACGGATGCCCCAGGCGCTAATTTGCCACAACCCGCCTCTGAGTGGAGTCCGTAGTCCTGTAGATATACGAATACGTGCACTGTTCATATGTACACAAAGAATTCCCTGGAGCCGAGGGTTCGGGGTCCGGTCTAGGACCCAGATAATAAGACACACCGCACGCAATGGGGCCAGCGGGAGCGCGGAAAAGGTTTACTTTAGTTGACTTCGGAAAGGCCATGATTTTTGTCGGGCCCCTTGAGACTTATTTGCGACGGACTTCGGACACCAATCTCGGAGGTCACGAGGGTCAACTGAACTCTTGGAATTCAATATTATCGACAAAGGCCTTCTTGATTCGCGAAGTTGTTGTGATTTTAATATGCAAACAATAAAAGCAACAAAATTTTTGAATTTTTGAGTTTAAAAGAAGCTGAAAATTTACAAAATTCATATCTGAAATCGTCCTTGTTTGCGCTGCGTTCAGTCTATTGTAATCACTGAAAGGGTTAACCGATAAAAGTGTATTATGGGCGTGTCTGGTGTGCCCGAAATACCTAAGATCAATTTTCCCTTACTTCGGGGGAAATTGATTCGCAAATTTCGAAGGCATGTCTGAGGCCTGGGAGTCGAAAGGTTTTATCTAAATTGGCGACATCAGATTTTTTTTCAAATCGGTGTAGATCACATATCTAAAACTGCAACACATTTGTTCACTTTCTATAATGAAGGGTATTTTATGTCATTAAAATATCCAAAGAAAACTACACGAAGCAATCAAAACAGTTCAAAACTACTTGGAAGTGTCCTGACTGCAAGGTCAAACAGCGGTCATCGGGGAATAATGTGGAAATGCCTGTTCGCCAATCTCTGACAATTAGCTCCGCTAATGAATCCGAACGATTTGGGGCAAACTCTAGCGATATAATTACAAAACTTATCAATCACATAGACAACAAATTTGATGATCTTTCAGAAAAACTTTTAACAAACGTGAAGAAGGATATGATCGACATCATTGATAAAAATAATTCTTCTGAACTAATTAACGTAAAAGAAAGTCTTAAAAAAATTAAACACGTCGAGGGAGCAATTCAATTTCTATCAGACCAATACGATACAATTAATAAAAAAAAGTCCACGATTATACCGAAATAATCAACACCGTGAAGAGTGAATACCAAGACCTGCAAACTAAATTTCAAAGTATGGAATTAAAAATGAGAGACACGGAGTAATCATATCGAAATAATAACGTGGAGATCCAAATGCTGCATGAAAAAAGAAATAAAGAAATCACAGAGACATTCCTGCAAATATGCAAAATAGTATCATTTCCGATATCGACAAATGATATATTAGCCTGCAACCGGGTTCAAAAACTCAATAAAATTTCTGATCGACCAAGAAACACAATAGTCAAACTGGCAGAGAGCAGAACAAGGGACGGATTATTTCTGTCCATCAAAAACTACAACAAAAACAACCCAAACAATAAACTCAATGATGCGCTTCTACAATACTCCACTGATAAATCAGCGGTCTACGTCTGCGAACACCTATCGCCGGCGAACAAGGAACTGCATGCTGCCTTCCGAAAAGCAGCAAAAGAAAAACTGTTTAAGTTCACTTTTTACTCATGTCGTATCTCTTCTTTTTTTATCCTTCTGTCTCGTGTTGATTCTTTCATATTTTCTCTTATCTTTCATTGTTCATTTTTCCGTCTCATATCTATTGATTTTCATCAGTTTCTTATGGGATCAGAGTTCAGACATGAAATAAGGAAACATTACAGCATTGAAATTGTCTCAAATTCCGTAAATGCATTTGAAATCTCAATACAGGCCATGGCAGATTTTTTTTAAATGTCTTCATAAATAAAATTAATTATATAAAATTTAAATTAAGGCAAGTAACATCTTTGAACCTTTTTTGGTAACATTATTAACATCTTCGTTTCTTTGGCCATCATGCAAACGAACAATATCATTATTGCACTATCTTGTTTTTGCACGCACCGAGTTTCGATGAGTTGGGTGAATAAATATTGTTATTGTAACTGAATAATTCATAAACTTTGTTGCGTACACCACACATGTTGTAAACACATTAATAAGAGATATTTACACGCCGACTACATATATGTGATATGTTATGTATGATGCTTTTATGTAAATATTTTGTTTGTGTTTCTAATAAATAAAAAACTAAATAAAAAAAAATTAGACAGGTGGTAGGCATGTACATATTTACTTGTGGTAAAAAAGAAGGTGTTTGAAAGACAGGGTACGAAAACAGTATGCAATATACGAGTAGTTGTGAATGACGAATACTGGGAGCAGGTCGATGAGTCTGTATATTTGAGAAGTACGTTTACGTTCATATTTTGTCGGATTTTCTAAGTTTTACTTGGTTTTCAGGATCTATGGCAGCACACAATAATAACACAAAAAAGTACTTTAAAAGATTTTCCTATATATCGTAACACTTTATTTCAACCAAGATGGACAGATATTATGATAAAACGTCTGTCACTGTTAACCTTTTTTACATAGGCACACGTCCTGATTTTTTGTGAAAATAATATTCGAGGAAACGTTGTCATTGCATTTCCGTACGGGTGACATCTACCAAAAACTTGGTGAAGCTTTTTAAGCAAATCCAAGGGTGCAAGTAATTGGTTTAATTCTTGGCTTCGAGTTTTAGTGTATTCACAACAGATGGAGATCAAAAATGAAATACAGAATCATCCGACAATCACGCCGTTTTTGTGAAAAATCACCTGTAGGGCGCTTTTTTTTTACGTGACAAAATTCCCAACTGCACTCAACCGCATGGAGCCAGTGAGACTATAGCATCCCCAATTGGGGTAGGTTGTGAGATTGAAGGCATTGAGTGTTTTCACAAAAACGGCGCTATACAAATCATCCAATTATTATTATTATTATTATTGAGGAGACGAAGGAGATAAGGAAGGGGGAAGGTGGGGAAGTACCTGGCTATTCAAATCTGGTCATCAAGAACGGCTAAAGTCATTTCAAGCAATGTTTCAATTCTGAATGGTGGTATTTCACCAGGGCGATACTGACAGTATCTACCACTCTCGAACATGCCGCAAATATACTACATATTATTTTTAATGAATAAATTGTGAAATAACACAAATTAATCAAATAAAATTTACTTGCGCATGCCGGGATTTGAACCCGCGACCTCCAGATTTTGTAGCCAAGGATCGTAACCACTCTTCCACGAAGACCGTCTTTCAAATATTTCTTCCTATTCTCTATCTAATAATATAGAAACAGATAAAGAATACCATGTTTACTATTGGATGGAGGAAAACGTAAAATGATTAGAGAAACAAATTGAAAAAAATAGAAGTTAGGTACTTAAAATATTTTATTTATACTTTAAACTCAAATATGCCTGGCATTGTTGACAAAAACACAAGTATGTGACCAAAAAAACATGTTTATTATTATTAAAATTATTTTAATTTTACGTTACTTACTTGATTTATCTTGTGTTTTTCTTTCATGTACGTACGGTTCTGATCAATATTAAAAAAAAATTTAAAAATAGATTTAATTATTTTCACTTTATTGTTACGGTTTCTTTCTAGAGGATGAATTCCAACTTTTTTGAACCCATTTTTAATTATCTGAGGATCTAGATTATTCCAAATATCTGCAAGTATTCTTAAAAATTCATCTTCAGGAAGTTTGTAGTCTATGTGCAATCGTAGCCATTTTAAGAGGATCTTGTCCCAAGAATCTTTCATTGACTTCATTACGCTCAGGTCTAAGGACTGGAGTAAATGACTCGATTGAGGTGGTAAATTTATTAATGTCACATTTTCTTTTCTGGCCTCTTCAATTATGCCTAAGTTTATACGTGTAGTGTGGCCAACATAAATAAGTAGTACTGGGCGGACCGGTCCCATCGCTGGAAGGAAACATTCCTTAAAATATTTTTCAAAAAGTGTTGCCTCCGTCAAACCATCTTTGGTAGCAGCATGCTGCGTGGTTGAAAACTTTTCGGGATTAATCCACTCAGACTCATCCCAGACAATCAGAGGTGGACACTTATCTCCGCCTGCACTACAGCCCAACAGAATAATAGTATTATTGTCTCCTGGTGAACTAATTGTTCGGGTGGAAGGATATCCATTAAGCCCGGCTACATTAATTTTGTTGGGGTCCTTAGAGAAACTAGCCTCATTCAAGTTCCATATTTGATAAGGACAGTTTTGAAGGCCAAGCTTTTCAAAATGTCAAAATATTTGTCTATTATAAATGGAAACCCCTTTTTCCTTGCGCATTCAACAGCTTGGGGTTTTTTTATTAATAAATTATTCCGTTTTGAGAATCTAGCATACCAATCATAACCCGGAATACGGTTTTTAAATGGTGTTTTTAAATTGTTATCCATAATATATTTATTATTTTTATAAACAATAATTATTAATCTAAAACACTCATCCAAATTGAAAAAACCTTCCGAGCAAAGATAAATGTCGCCGGCAGGACTCGAACCCGCATCTTCTAATGTCCGGTTAGATGCTCTACCGTTGAGCTACGTCGGCTTATCGCAAACCCGCCAAGTTAATCAATATATACTAGTGTTCCATTCAATAATTACTGACCGGACATTAGAAGGGTGCAGGTTCGAGTCCTGTCGGCGACATTTATCTTTGCTCGGAAGGTTTTTTTCAATTTGGATGAGTGTTTTAGATTAATAATTATTGTTTATAAAAATAATAATTGTTACCCTTTGCGCTATGCACAAAAATCTTGTCTTAAGTTTTTAAGAACTTTAGTTTATCAATTCATAATATATTTAGCAACTAGATCTATTACTTCCATTTCAGAAAGTCCAAATCCATATTTCTCCATGGTGTGTAGATTATCTGCTAAAGTTTTTTCAATATCAGCCGGTAGTACTGTAGTTCGCCCCATCGTGGTAGACTTCTTCCCACGCCTGCCAGAAACATGGCATATAATTGTCATCCTGGGAACGCCAAAACTTGCGACCCACTCATGCGACCACTTTTAACTTCTTCCACAGCTTCAAAAAGCTTGTCTTTAGTATAAGAACTAGCTTTAGGAGTGCTTCTTTTATATTTTTTTCGCATTTTACTATCTGAAATTAAAAAAAAAGAATGTAAGTGAACAGTTCACAATTTGTCATAATAATAATAATAAAAATCACCTCAAGGGTCATATGTAATTTACAAAAATTGTAACACTCCAGTTTTTAATTGCGAATGTGTGTAATGTGTTTGGTATGTACTTTTATTGTGCTTTACAACAACTCTTGAATTCCAGTATGATACTGATAGCAGTGACACTATTCCACTTATTGACCATTTTAAATGTGCTCGTCTCAGAACAGACATTATCTATTGAGGCGGGTAACATATATGTCCAAGAAAAAATCAAAATAATAAACGCCCAGGTTGCCAGCAATGGATAAAATAAATTTAATAACTGGATGCAACGTTAATTAGGGGGGTGCACAGAGTTTGTAATCAGGGTAGGCAATGGAAAAAACAGCTTATTTATTGATATATATTTAAACTTGTTTTTTTTACTTCAGACAACACCCTTCGTGCAAGTTATCGCTAAGAATGACTAAGCTGATGCCGGCGTTGGTTGGTATTACCTAAACCACATTGAATATCCAAATAACCACTTCATTTATGTCAGTTACTGAATATAAAAAGGCTCCATCTTTTTTCCGCTAAATATAACACAGACAATATTTTGAAAGAAAGCCAACATGATATTACCATTATTTTGTTAGGAAAGTTGTTCTAATTAATAGATGTACTAAAAGATGGCACTGATTGTTACATTTGATATTGCTGAAAACTTCTGCTTTTCAGACACTAACACAAACGAGACATCACTTGAAGCACATTGCACATACATGTACGTTTGAATGCATATAATACAGTTAACATTTGGATATCATGTACGAGTATATATCATTTAGCATACTTATAGTACTTTTGAAAATGAAGATTGATTTCTCAGAATAATTTTGCACAGTTTAATATAATTTATATTTTCATGCAAATAAGGTAGGGTAGGCAGTGCCTATGTGTCTATATGGACGGCACGCCTCTGATTCTAAATATCTATATGCACAACAATCTATAAATTAAATGGAGAGTAGGTACTTACCATTTAATTTGTCTCCTAGGACAAGTTGTAGTTAAGAGGTAAATTACAAACACACTTTTGAAGCTAACATAAAAATACTGTCAAAGCTAAAAAAACATAACAAATCACAATGGTTTTGTAGGAACCCTATCTATATGCCATAGTACGAACTTAATTCATTACAATATAATATATGTTCGTAGATGAGAGCATTAAATTGATATTTATGGAAGGTAGAAGGCCTGAAAATATGAAAGTAGACCGGTCGGTGACTGAGTTGACAAATGTGTTGTGTTGCCACCCAGGCATCGTGGGTTCAATTCCTCAGCTGACTAAGACCTTCAACAGGCACAAGCAACATCTTCCTATTATAATTTTGGTAGTAGGAGATTTTCAAATATTGTCAGATTATTCGCAACCTGGGAATAAGTTTTTCTTAATTAGATCGGGTCGGTCCCAGCATGGAAACTAATGACAACCAAATGGGTTTCAAAAAGCAGGCCTCTACCGATGCAGCCATATTTACAGTGAAAAGAACACTAGAATAGTATAAAAATAAGAAATCCACCTCATACGCATGTTTCCTTGACCCGAGTAAGGCCTTCGACAGGGTTTCTCACCCGCTGTTATGGGCTAAACTCAGGGATAGAGGCATATCATCGGAGGTGATACGCATTCTCGAGCTGTGGCACAGACAGCAGGAAAATCTAGTAAAGTGGAAAGATGATTTTTCCGAACCTTTCCTCCTAAATAGCGGCGTCAGACAGGGTGGTCGTATGTCACCGATATTGTTCAACCTTTACATGGACGAACTAACCGAAAGACTAAACAATGCAAGGGTAGACTGCCACATCGAAGGACAGTGTCTGAACATCAGTTATGCGGACAACATGGTACTGATGGCACTGTCTATAAGGGGGCTGCGCATTTTCCTGAAGATCTGCGAAGAGGTTGCTGAAGAAACAAACATGTTATATAACCCCAATGAAACGGCTCTGTTGGTTATAAGATATGGACAAGGCCCGACTAATATTCCTGCAGCTACCCTGAACGGTGTGATCCTGAAGGTGAGTGAAGGAACCAAATACCTAGGACACATAATCACCAGTACTCTGATGGATGATGATGATATTGATAGGCAAAGACGAGCTCTTAGTGTAAAATCGAACATGCTCAGTAGTACCGCTGTGAAAAGGACTCTCTTCCTTGCCTTCTGCGCAACGTTGTACACGTGCGAACTCTGGGCAAACTATAAAAAGAGTAGTATGGAAAGACGTCGTGTACAGTATAATAACGCCTTCCGCATAATGTTTGGCCTCCCTAGATACTACAGCACTTCCAGTATGTTCACGGAGGGGCGAGTTTCCGGTTTTGCAGCACTTATAAGATCCAGGGTGGCTGGAATGAGGGAAAGAATAAACAGCTCCAGGAATATCCTCATCGTGGAAGCCCTCCTCAGTCCAGCCTCCAGCATCGACGCATACTGGAGAAAGATATTGGCCCCTCACAACTTGAATGCCGCAGTACCTTAAAGGCGTTATTTTGATGTATTTAATTTTTATTAGTAATTTTATTTATATTTTTAATTTTTTGTTTTATGTGTGATGTATATTCACCTACTATTGTATTATTATTTTATTTCTTAAATTTTTGTATAAATTTTTTTATAACTATTGCATGTATATTTTGTATGGAATGTGTGGGACTGCGCTAACCTCCCCCCATACCGGAATAAACACTTATTATTATTATTATTATTTTTAAAAAAAATATATGCACTTTCTCTGATTCACCTAATAGAATGTATCGCCAATACTTAAAAAACAACAGAAAATAAAAATATTTCAGTCGCATCTGGGACAGTATGATATCAGTGTAGATGGCGTAAATTGAACTGGTCTCATTAGCTAAGTTGGTTAAGCGGTTACCCCGGATAGGTAGAGGTCCTGGGTTCGAGTCCCAGATGCGACTGAAATCTTTTTATTTTCTGTTTTTTTTTCGGTTTCGTGGTTAATTTGGGTGTGTTAATATTATTTTAGTCAATGATTAAATTTATTTATATATTTTTTAATATTAACTTCATTAGTTCATATTTATTGTTTGACTTGAATTTTAATTCTGATACATTTTATACATTTATAATTAGAGGGAGGTCGATTCTAAAATGGTCCAAGTCCAAAAATACAATTTTTGTTATTATTGTTAAAATCTAGATTCAATCCTTTAAAAGTAACAAGAACTCCAATGCCATTGATTTATCAGAAAAATTTTACCCGAAGGTTTAACCCTTGAAACGCTGAGCTACTATGGTCTATTTATTCCGTTATACACCGAGGGTTAAACTGCGCACCGCCCGCCGTACACCGGCTGAGTTTATTTTCGTAATAACTTACTTGTTTTTTGTAAAATGATGTTTTTGTAAATTGTTCCGTCTTACCAGATAATGTGTTTACATATTTATAAAAATTGTGTATATCTATCATTAGTAGTTTCCCCCGAATAGCTACTTGTATACACAGAAAAAAAAATTCTCTCTAATAATATAAAAAAATATATATAAATGAAATACGAAAATATTCTTGAAGTTTGATTATATTTTCATAAAGCTAAATAAACGTATAAACAATATATAAAAAACACTTATTTACTTAGATTTTAGATGATTTTAGAAAATAAAACACAAATGAACTGCGTGTCAAGGAATGATGCAATACTTGACAATTGTCATCTTGTTTTAAATTCCAGATGATTGGCGTTTCACAAACGAAAAGCAAGAATTGCTATCGAATTTAGTATTTTGTTGGCTAACTAATGTAATTTAATTTAGTAAGCTATGAGATTTTTTTAACCGTTTCATGCTTTTGAATGAGTCACGCTCGCGCACTAAATGCGTCCCAATTTCTGCTAGCCCGAGTGACGCTCGCCTGTTTTGACACGCAGCGTTCTATTTTTAGCTAACACGAGTACCCTCCAGCCTCCATGGTCGAGGGGTAAGGCTCTCGACTACGAATCCAAAGGTCGCGGGTTCAAATCCCGGCATGCGCGAGTAAATTTTATTTAATTAATTTGTGCTGTTTCACAATTAATTAATTAAAAATAATATATAGTATATTTGCGCACATTCCAGAGTGGAAGATACTCAGTATCGCCCTGGTGAAAGACCACCATTCAGAATTGAAACTTTTAGCCGGGTATTTCCCCACCTTCCTCTTTCCCTTCTCCTTCTCCTTCTCAATACCTTCAGCCTCACAACATTTCCCAATTGGGGATGCCATAGTCTCACTGGCTCCAGACGGTTGGGAGCAGTTGAGACTCTTGTGCGGTATTCATGTAAAAAAATAAATAAAAAAATAATGCTCGTCAAGGTTAGCGATGTATTTTACGCAGTTTGAATTTACCTGCAGTTGAGATCGGTCGTGTTTTTGGCTGCTTATTTCTTTTTTACTATATTGTGTTCACATTTTCGTGTATGTATGTATGAATGCATCGTTTTATTAAAAATATATATTTATCATATCTTACCAATTTGAATTTTTTTTTTTTAAAAAAAAACGAGACTGGAAAACATATACATCAGGAAAGTCGTTAATATTGTCCTGATTGTAATGTGGGTCTATGTTTAACACCATGCTTTAAAATCGATCACACTAAATTGAATTATTAATTTTTCTTCATTTTTTAAAAATTAAATATGTTAAATTGTTATATTTTAATTGAAAAGTGTACAAACTTTAAATAAAACATTTAAAAAACCTGATGTTTTTGAAACACTTCTTATAAAAAAAAAACCCTAGCATTAAGTGGTTAAGGTCGAAAATCCCAGAAAATTAAAGTATGTTTTTTGCATTGCCCATCACCCATGCTGGCACTCAACGCATACAAATTTAGCGTTGCCGATCGGCTACGCTGGCGCACCAGAGATTAAAAGGTCCCAAAATTAAATACGATTTTAAGGTACACACAATTTATTTACCCAACATGTTACACCAAAAAGGTGGGTAGTCAAGCACACAACAAAAACTGTCCAAAAATAAAATTTTGAATAACTAAAGATCAACTATTGTATGATACTGTTCAAAGCAATCAGCGAGATGTAGAGCCGCTTTGCATTTTTTACATTCCCAGCGTGATGTAGAATTCTTATTCTTGGCCCGGCACATCCGGCATTGTCTTGTGGGGAATTTTTTCCCTCCCGGGCCCGGAGGAATGCTTACTGGGAAGTGACCCCCTTCCACTCCCTGAAGTCTCATGGGAAATTCCTCGACTGCACGTCTCTTTCTTCTAACACGGCCTGGAAGAGACAATGTAAAAAATCTAGTAAGCGGCTCGTGACTTTTTAGTGTGCTAAAGTGCTAAGATTGAAAATAATGACATTATTAATGATGTTGCCGAAAACATTTTCTTTTCAGATGCACAACATCAATAATGTTGTTATTTTTCAATATTAGCACTCCAGTACACTTAAAAGTCACGATCCATCCCTGCGGAAGGGTTGTTTTCAGCTGAAGCTGTCTGAAAAACGATATTTAAAAAAATTAAATTATATATATTATTCTGTGGAAGAACCACATTTTTAATTATTTGAAAAAAAGCAATACAGGAATGCAATCAAAAACATGATATAAGTTCACACACATTACATAAATTTGAATACTGCACAAGAGTCCCAACTGCTGGGAGCCCAAATTGGGGTATGTGAGGTTGACAGGAGTAGGAAAGGAAGAAGATGGGGAATAGGAAGGTTAAGAAGTGTCTGTATCAAGCAACATTTCTATTAGGAATAATGGTCACTAAAACTCCAAAATCAGCATTTTCCAGTTACCTAGTGTTGCAGTAATAACCCCCAATTTAATATTGGAATGATTCGTGGCTTACGTGTTTTTCTATTAAGTATTGTAATTAACAATCATTGTTCCTGGACTAGATAAGTGTTTCAAATAATGAATTTAAAATGTCAAATCTAACTGTGAAGCTGTGCAGGTTGAATGACCAACCTGATGAATGAATACGAGTTGAGCAACATTTGACTAGAATAAGGCAGCTCCCTCATGGGTTGGTAAGGAATCAACATAAACCGGATGGTGTATCATAAATGCATAATACCGGAAGCACTCTGTTTCATATATTTCTATTGGCGCCCGTACACGAGTCGGTGCGGCGCAGGATCGGTGTTGCGTACTACCAGTATTCAGAAAAGCAATATACGGTTTCAGCAGCTTCACGAAATTATCGTGTCACCACTGAGTTCACTTAACCTTTCGTGTGCTATGCGTAAAAGATGTTTCATGCGCTGCCTGGCTGTAATTTTATTTTTTATATTTGTTTAATGTATCTACGAGTATGTATTTATCAAAATTTTATGTTTATAGTATAAGTGGTTTTTCAAGAATAGCTATTCATATTTAAAAAAATCATTTTTTCTCCGACATGTTACTAAAAAGGTTAAACAAAGAAATATGAAAGTATGTTTTCTTTTTTATTGTATTTTCGTGAGGCTGAATAATTTTAATGAGGTTTACCTATAATATTTCAGTAATGTAAATCAGAAATGATTTTTGCTACGGCGAGCACCACTTTCCATGTTTTCTCTCGTTTGCAAATCCCCCATCCGAAGACTCGGGATCTGATGATGTCACATTAACCCTGATATGCACCGTCTTCATCAGATTCGACTTACAAAGACGATTTTAATTTCTTTGGGAAAGCCTTGGGAGGTTTGCGAATTTGCCAGTGTTAAGAATTATGTAAATATTTCTTCACGGCCATTGTAATGTTCTATAAAAATGAAAATATACATGTATGCATGTAGCACTTGTGGCGCGGTATATTCGCACATATATATTGTACGCGCATAGTGTAGGTTAAATCACAATGACACTGGAGATTAATCAGCTCAAGTTGAAGATCTCTTCCTGCATCATGAACTGAAAATGGATTTCGAAACCGACAAACTTTTTTTTTATGTACCAAATCCACAATAAAAATTATTACCCAAAACGTTGACCACTTCAGCAAACATATTCTCAAATTTTCATTTATTGATTATAGATATTATATTATATTATATTATATTATAGATACAAATGCAATTTTTAATTATTACTACGCATAGAAATACTTGTCAGATCGTTTGCCCAACTCACCTAAAACAATCCTCATACATATGTACGAGTCTATTATTTAAATTTGACTATTCAATTCCTAAGAAATGGTTTGGTGACTAAGAATATCCATGAAGAATAAAATCCAAATTCAATAAAGGATTCTATTATGAAGAACAATAAACAATTTGTTGTTGACATGGAATAAAGAACACAAGATATGCTATGTGGGTGTGTTGCGTAATTCAAGATTGACTGACCATCCTGATCTTAAATTCCAAATAAATAAATTCATTTCATTTCCATCAAATGGAATAGCGATATACATGCCAGGCAATGTAAGAGACAAAGCATGTGCTAAATAGTGTATTTTCACTAGCTCTCTCGGGGCTAGATTATATAGTGGCTAGTAGCACAGTGGATTTCAATCAAAGGCACTTCTATGTATTGTTGTCGAATAATATTATAATAATATATGTGATCAACGACAAACTGCTCACATACCTCGACAAGAACAAAATTATTAACGACCGTCACTACGAATTCCGGCAGAACCGCTCGTGCGGTGATCTTCTCGTGTAGGTGACGCATATTTGGGGACGGTGCCTGGAACGTCACGGTGAGACTCAAACAGTTACACTGAACATTTCCGAGGCCTACGACTGGGTTTGGCACCGAGGACTTGTCAAAAAAACTACCTTCTTACGAATTTCCCGTATCCTTGTGTACGTGGATTGCCGACTTTTTGAGAGAGATTGATTCAAACGGTTGCTGAAGGTTTCATCTCTTCCTCGCATTCAATAAATGCTGACATCCCACAGGAATCGGTTATCACCAACTTGGTTTTTGTTGCACATCAATGACCTCTTGACATGTGAACAAATTCATTATTACGCGAATGTCAGTACAGTAAACAATAGTTTTTTGTTTGACAAGCCCCCAAAGGGTACACAAACTCCAATGGCTCAGAGGGCTTTGAAGCAGAGAATGTATGGTTACCTCGAGAGGGTTTCCTCTCGGGGTAAGAATAACCTTGTTGGATTTAATGTTTCAAAGACCCAATCATGTCTGTTCACTTCTAAAAGGTATTGAAATGACAATCTAGTCTCCTCTAATGGAAGCAATCTTCCAAACAAGCCCTCCATTGATATTCTTGGTGTAACCCTAAGTGACCAGCTCAGGTATGAGGACACCATTGAAACCAAAGTAAAGTTAGCCTCTCCAAATCTATTGTATCTCTAACGTATTGAAATCTTTGGAGTACAGACATCAGATACGAATGCTGTCCTTGTTCTACCGGTATTTCAATAAAGGTGCTCCGAGGATCTAGCGTCATTGATCCCTTCGGCACCGGTGCAATCGAGAAACACAGTTGACATTTGACTCATACCTGCAACATGGGTCTCTTCAAGACCCGGATTCACTCCTTCCTATCATCTAAAAGACCCCCCACACAGGATCCCCAAAGATGACATAAGCCTTGAGGGAAATTATTTCTCTCAGAGCCTCCTGAGTGGTTAAACTATTAAAAAAATATATTTAAAAAAAAAACTGTAATACATAACCTACCAGGGCTTTAAGATCCACCTGTTAAGGGGGAGAGGGACGTCGGAGAGTTATTATTTATTAATTTAAAATAGGTCAGAAAAAAAGGTAATATTTCTGATTGGAGCCTATGTAAACTTATAAAATATGTTTTCTATTTAAAAACATTATGTTTATGGTATTGCGTAATAATACTATCATTATTTTGAATTAACAAATAATAACTCTCCAACGTCCCTCTCCCCGTTAAATAATGCACAGAACAGTTATTATGTTAACCTGACCAATCAAAATGTGTAAGTAATAAATACAAAGAAACAATACACAATAATCACATAGCTCAACTCAAATTACCGCCATTTAACTCACTTTTTAATTATTATTATTAAAATTTAACTCAATTTTCATCATTATACAGTGCACACATACAAATGTGTTACTGCTGCACTTATCAATTCGGTGCGAATTAGTCAAATAACAATTCAAAATATTATGTTTGTACTCGTTGTAGTTTTAATAAATTGACCACATAGATCCTGTGATTAAAAATTAAATTTTAAAACATCACAACAATATTGTAAAGAAGAATATTTTTTCTAGTAGATTTAATTTACGAAGAGTAACTTTTACTGTAGAAATGTGCCGCCTCTGTTAAATGTTTCGTGATACACCCCTCTTCCCTTCCATGCTGTTCCAATTCCCTCACCCCACCCTAATTCACATATATTGTTCCTCTTGGGATATTTGTCTTTGTGTGTACTAATATATAATAGTATACCTACTCATTTATGTTAATGTCAAATTATATTATGCATCTCACATAAAATTGATTGAATATGAAAAATGTTCTCAATCTTCTTTGACTCCGTGTAACTGAAGGATAACTATGACATGTATCTATACAGCCACGTCAATACAGATTATTATTATTATAGACCCAGTAAGCAGCTGTATCACATTTATACAATGGAAACATGTACAATGGGTAAAGTGCCATGTCATTATGGACACAAGTACAGTGCGGCAAATATAAATTGTAATGATAAGGACTTAAAATTAAAAACAGTACATCATTACTGGTTGAAATACCCTTGTCTATAAGTTATTATATTACTATCTGAAATAAGGAATCTGAAAGGAGTGTCGTGTTGTGTTCACAAGGGAGTTGCAGCTGGCCATTTTGCAAAGCAATTTTAGCCTCTGCTGACCGCTGTCATTGATCGTTAACTTTACTCGATATATAAACATATAGTGTGGACAGTTCTCCTCTCTTCTGTTGCTGTGAACCTCTGTTGAACGGTGGAATGCTGAGAGATATGTCGGGAAATTCAAAGTATGTTTCCAATTATATAAATTTTTAATGTTTATTAATAAATCAAAATTTTAAGTCAAAACAAAATGAACTAAAATTACATAATATATACATCTAGCACAATTATCCACAAAATAAAACAACTATGTCAGGCATTTATTCATAGTGCGAAAATTTGAAATCTCAACAAATATAATATATATGATGATGGCTTTGTTTGGTAGAACACTAGAAATATAGACACATTATAAACGGAATAATATGAAGAGATAAACTTTCCGAGGATTTCAAATCAAATATACAAGTTTAGATAACAGAGTATTAAACCATTTGACAGTAAAAGGAAGAAAGATATACATTCCCAACACACTATATAGACTACAGTTCTGCCCTTTAAAGTTATGTTCTGTGAAACTAGTGCAAACGTGTGAACAATATCAAGGTGATTCCTAGGCGACCAAATTTTGCTCTTAATAATTCCAAAACATATGTAGTAAATGAATACAATCAACAAAAAGCAACCACGATGAAATGTATTTGTATCAATTCCGGAATAAGTGTGTAAAGAAGTTGTTTTAATTGACTCTCGTGTTGGCCCTTTGCCTGGATCCAACGAAGAAGAAATAAACATGGAAGATTGCTATATTATATATTTATATTGTTACTAAAATGAGACGTAATATGGTTATTAGAATATTGTGTCTACTAAATTTTACAGCATTATTTGCATGTTCTTTAAAATAGGTTAGTAATATATAATATGCAAAATTCACACGCAGTATACAATGAACATTATTTGGAAAGAGGCGTCCGGTAATGAACTATTTTATCCAAAAATTAGCCAAAATGTATAAAGCTAAACATGCTGATACAGAAAGTTTGCCAAACACCATTACCTTTTCAAGACAGTTTGCCTACACGGACAAGAATCTCTTCTCTTATTCAAGGCAAATTCAAGTATTGCTTTATCTCTTACAGTCTTTGATTGCACAGCAAGCTGTCTTCAAATCTTCAATGGAAGTGCCGGGAGGTAAATTTAATAGAATTGATTGATGGAAACAAGTAACTCAATACCGGAGAGCTAAACAAAGTATACAAATATAAGATAATGATACCAAGCATAATTCCTAGGAACGAGTGTCGGCAGCGGAAGGACAAATGTACACATGCACTTGGTTATCCAGCAGGGAGACGCACTCCACTCGCACTCGCGTGTCTGTCTTCTCACAATGCACTATGCACTTCACTTCTTTTAAACAAACATTCACGCAACGCAATGTTAATGTCTTTATTCAGCAGTCTGTTATGTTTTATGATTATATATAAACAAAATATTACATATAAATCTGCAGTACTAACAAAACTTGGCTAAAATTTAATTTACATAACCCATCTAGAGGTTAAACACGAGACGGTCAGTAAACATAAAGAGAATTACAATACAATCATAAAGCAGGCGTGTGGTCCACCGTGAGGGTTGCTGACCATCGTATCGTCATGTAGCCAATCTCCACTCGAGCCTCTCACTGCCACCGCCGCTGCCATCGCCACTGTCACAGCTCACCAAGCCCCGCAGTGCCCCACACTACCAGCCTGTTATTTATCCAAAGTAACTATATATTTCTCATCTCCATCAAAGTGTTTTAAAAGGATTATGACGTCATCCTTGACTCCAAAATATTATTTACACTGTGAATATCTTCACTTTTATTAAGCCACAAGTAAATTTAAAATTGATTATTACCTCTAGACATTAACACCAGAAATTAAAGAAATTAGACTATTAACTTAAAGAAATGATATAAACAAAACTGTGCAGCTTGCGCTCTCCACTATAAACAGCTAACAGAACAGTTACGAAGAATGAAACAATCATCAAGCAATACTGTCTGAAGGTTTGCTCCACCCAGCTAGCTGGCGGAGTCACTTCGACCAGTTACCAGTTGCCAGTTGCCAGCACGTTAGAGTTCAAACATCTTATATTTATCACAACGTCATTTCCAATAGCAAAATACCCTGGGATAAAATATGAAAGCATAAAATTGCAAAACAAACAAATTTATTTAAAAAAAAAAAAAAACAACTGCCTAAAATTTAGGACGATCAAAATCTAACCTTCCACAAAATACATAGAGAACAATATACAAGAATTTCACGATAAGAATCATACAGCGCATATCTATCTTACAATCGGAGGAGGTATTTATTCAGACAAGCTGACACACTTGTTGTTTCTTCATTTCTTCAAATTAGTAAAGTATGTGTTAAAGGTGTCCATGAAACAACGCGATAGTTTGTTTGGTCACACGGTTAGAGCGAACACGCACTACACTGGGGGCGAGGGAGCTCAGATCTTCTGGATCTTCTCTCCGACCACCACGGGGTTATTGCGGCGGATCTCCTGCGCCCCGAGCTCCCGATAGTCAAACGTACAGTCGTGCTTGTCCGAGTACCGGTGAACTGAGCAGAAGAGGCCCCCACACCTGCACTCGAACCCTGGAACACACACAAACAACAGTACATTATTATCTGCTTTATTTTAGAGTTCAGAAATGTCCTGAGGAAAGGTGAGAGAAGAAAAGAATATACATATTATGCAAATGAGATGTGGTGTTAAGAGGCAAATACTGCAAATCCAATGGACAGCATCTTAATCAAACAATTGAACTAAACAATTAAAAATATAACCACAGGACCCTCAGTCTCTGAAAGAAACCTTCAATTATCTGGTCACATCGCAATAAGAGGGCACGGGAGTCACAGGAGGAAAGGCTCCGGGAACAAGGCCTATAAGGTCAATCCCCCCTCCAAGAAATCGGATAATAGACCAAGTGATGAAGCTACAGGCCGTGTATTTTGTTGTATGCAAACGCCAAGGCACTTGGGTAGCGAGCGGCCGTGCCCAATACACGGATGTCACAACAGTTGGATTGCCAAGTTTTGGCATCAATAAAGTCGGAATTCTGTTATCTATATTTGTAAAATCTCCACAAAAATCTTCATTATTTTATTATGCTAGCGACATCTACAAGATTTTTTTAATAACATTCTGTCCATGTTATGAAAAGGTATTAATCCGTGAGAGGTGATATGATTCCCATTTCTTGTAAACATTTAAAACTTTACTGTCAATCTCCCTGCTGACTCTAACGCCTGCTCAGTTGATCCAGAGTTTTTACCAAGCATTCTGTGGTTCCATTATGTGAATGCCCATACTTATTTATTTATATTAAGGAGTTTTTTTAAATTTATTCAAAGCTCTTAATTGTTCTACATTTTGTAAAGTAGTATGTATAGTGTTATAATAATAATAATGTTAGTTACGCTTTATATTTTGTGATGTGTTAGTGTTGGTGAAACAGTTATCGGAGCGGTGTTCACGCTCGCTCAAAGCTAAAGAGCAGTCTGGCCTTGGGGGAAATGGCGGCTTGGAATGTCAGTTTGTTTACGCAGAGAGATCTTTGTTTGTTTTTTATTGTCATAAATACGCATGTTTGGAACACTTTTGGTAAGAAATTATAATATTTGTCTATCAATCATCAGATTCTACTACAAAGAATATTTTTATCACTCATATTTATACAGCTATACAGAAAAAAGATATCAATAAAAAGTGGCATACAGTGACATCTAGCATTCAAAGTCATGCGTTTTAAAAGGTAAGGGGTGTGATCTAAATCTATTGAGTGGAAGAGAATGCAACCCTCAATCTTGAAGAAGACCACATCAGAAAGAGAATGTTTCCAAATTGTTTGTTTCTAATCAGAAAATAATATTTAGTGTGAGAGGTACCAACCTGTGAGACCAACTTTCTTGCGGCAAATGGCGCAGCGATTCTTCTTCTTCTTGTCCTTGGCGGGGTCTTTGTCTAAGGGGTCGGCCTCCTCTGGCTCCCCTGAGGACACGGAGCCACTGGTGCTCCCACTTTCCCGATCTCGGTCCCGCTCTCTCTCCTCTAACAGCTGCTGGAACACAACACAAACAGATCCTGATTACCATATTCACTTCCAAAAAAATGGTCTCTGTCTATGACCAGGTTATAACTACAGTTACAAGAGCTAAAGAAACCTGGACTGTTTGGTATTTCATTAAACATGACTATATCACAAGCTTCAAGAGGTTTCCTGTTTTCTCTTTATAGGAAGCAAAATCACATGCATTTGTTATAGTTTCTAGTGGGTTTCTTGTGGGTTTCTTGTGGGTTTCTTGTCCGTCATTGTTTGTCATTTCTGTGGATAACTTGGTATTAAAATGCACATGTTTTGTAACGGGTCACTCATGACATGAACATGCTTGGTAGGACTGATAATAATATGAGTCGCTCATGCCAGGGGTCATATATATAGGCTAGTATAAAACACATGTACATAAAAACATGTTAAGTGGATTTCAACATTCTAGTTTGATGAAAGTGACACTCTTCAATTTCTCAACATGATGTGAGAAACAGTGAGATGTACCAAATGTTAGGCTAGCTTTACACTCGTAAGATAAATTCACAGCTTACGTAAGTTTTTGAGAAATCACTTACAAGTATGTTCATATATTCATCCAACTTATGGTAATTAATGTTCACGTAAGTTGTTCGGAAGTTTATCTTATGTAAGTGCTTACAGCGACTGATAGTTTATTCGCGGTAAAATGGCTTCCCGTCAAGAACGAATTGCTGCTGTCATAATTTACATTATTTTGTAAAAAAAAATAAATGTAAGGACTCAAATAAAGTGCTAGATTAGAAGTTGAAGAGCTTGAGAGAAAAAATTCTCCGGGTGCTTTCATTCTAATTGAAAAGGATGCTCATTATCGGAAAGCTTTTTTACTACCTGAAAAATAAATGATCTCTTCGATTTTTGGCAACAAATAATTCATTTTCTTTCCGTTTGCATTTGTTTACATAGCACTTATTTGTATTTTACCTAGTATTATTTTTTATATTGTTTTGAGGAGAAAATTACATATCCTCAACTCTTTCGTCAAGTAATAGACAACTTTTTCAATTTTTTGCTTAATTTTTTATACGCATATTATTCTTAATTCATTTCCGGAATTTTCAATTTCCCAACTGTTAATTTTCCAACTGTTAATTTTCTAACTGTTGAAATTTTGGGTAAACTCTTTTAATCAATCTCAGATTTAAGTTCAAATAATAAAATTAATGGTTCATAATATTGGAAAAAATATCCAATTAAAACAACCTTTTCAATTTTTAGCGCGCATTTAGGTGCCGTTGCAAAATTATAGTAAATGTCTTAACTTATCAAACTGATTTATTATTATTTATAAGTTCACATGCACACAATTAGACCTGTCATAAATTACGTAAGTCACTTACTAGAAAAAACTTACAAATGTAGCGGCCGCCTTACAAACATCATATTTCTCATACAACATTATGTCAGTTTGGAAAATAGTAAATATATATGTTGTAAGTTATAGTTACAAAAAGAAATTATTTTCAAATAGTGTGTTCAAATGACATGCATCTTTCAAGTTCTTTGTAAAATGTTTCATTGTTAAAGTTAATTTACAACAATAATGAAAATTCAAAAAGAAAATTATAGCAATGAGATGCCATTAGATCACAACTGAAACTGGGTCCAAGGGGAAACGGTACAGTTCAAATATTCCATGAAAGTGGGAATCATATTTTGGTTGAAAAAATTTACATACAAAAAGTATGTTAGTTATAAACCCAAATACCCAAAAGAGACTAAGATTATATAACGGAAAGGTACATCAGATTGAAAGATACCAAACTGTTGTTGTAAGTTAAAGTAACAATTAAACTTACGTTAACAAAAACTAAGGTCACTTGAAAAACTGTTGACAGATTTGTGACCTAGTTTGAAAGATTAATTTTAGTATTAATATGATGTAGAAAGTTTTATCAAGGTTTATGATATTAAAACTTTTAAATATTAAAGACAGCCTGGAGAAGATTGACTACAAACTGTTAAGTGTTTAACCATTTTAACGTGTTCCTGATGTGTACAGGATAATGGGTATGCGCGTCACTTTTGTAACATTCATACATTTTCTATGATAATGAGAATATACATGTATAGGTGTATAGGTGTATGGGTGTATGGGTGTATGGGTGTATAGGTGTATGGGTGTATGGGTGTATGGGTGTATTGGCGTATCGGCGTATCGGCGCATCGGCGCATCGGCGCATCGGCGCATCGGCGCATCGGCGCATCGGCGCATCGGAGCATCGGCGTATAGGCGTATAGGCGTATAGGCGTATAGGCGTATAGGCGTATAGGCGTATAGGCGTATAGGCGTATAGGCGTATAGGCGTATAGGCGTATAGGCGTATAGGCGTATAGGCGTATAGGTGTATAGGTGTATAGGTGTATAGGTGTATAGGTGTATAGGTGTATAGGCGTATAGGCGTATAGGCGTATAGGCGTATAGGTGTATAGGTGTATAGGTGTATAGGTGTATAGGTGTATAGGTGTATAGGTGTATAGGCGTATAGGCGTATAGGCGTATAGGTGTATAGGTGTATAGGTGTATAGGTGTATAGGTGTATAGGTGTATAGGTGTATAGGTGTATAGGTGTATAGGTGTATAGGTGTATAGGTGTATAGGTGTATAGGTGTATAGGTGTATAGGTGTATAGGTGTATAGGTGTATGGGTGTATAGGTGTAGGTGTATGGGTGTATAGGTGTATAGGTGTATAGGTGTATAGGTGTATAGGTGTATAGGTGTAGGTGTATAGGTGTATATGGGTGTATAGGTGTATAGGTGTATAGGTGTATAGGTGTATAGGTGTGTATAGGTGTATAGGTGTATAGGTGTATAGGTGTATAAATGTGTAGGTGTATAGGTGTATAAATGTTTAGGTGTATAGGTGTATAGATATATAGGTGCATAGGTTAAGGCACTCAATGAAATGGCAAAAAAAAATATTTTAGAACCTGCAAAAGGAATGCCAATAGGAAGGAAGTCCTCTTTATGTTCTGCCAATACCAATATGGGAAAAGTTGCTGATAAAAATAGAGCTAAACATTATTAACATGCCTTTTGTTTTGCTGTCTGCTTTTTTATTTAAGACAAACATTCCCGGGTTATGAATAACCTGACAATATTTGAAAATCTCCTACTACCATCACGGTAAACTGAAAATGTTAATTGTGTCATGGAGAACTTAGCCAGATGAGGAATTGAACTCACGACGGCTGGGTGGAAACCTGTCGCGGTAATAACTCAGCCACTGACCAGTCGATGGCTGAGCTGGTTGTCACGCATGGTTGAATGTTTAAGAAGTGTTAAACAATGGTCATTTTAAAAAGAAGGTTTGAGAGATGCTTTGGCAAGGTTTCCACAAGACAATACAATTTTATTTGTTAAATATGTATTACAATACTAAATTATAGGATTAAAAAGTGTAATGAAACATGTAGATATATAATATGTCTCTATTTCTTATTAATTGTTTTTGTGTTTAATTCGTAGAACTCCATTTTATTTATTTATTTATTTTTTTAATTTAACGTAAGTTAAATTTAATAATGTTATTATTAAATTTGATTTACATTAAATTTTAAAAAAAAATCTCTGTCGTAATTTTCAAAAACCTATAATTTTTTTTTTATTATATATAGTTCTTATCAAATAATGAAGATGATAATCGCGAACAGCACAAAAAAAACATTATTTTTTTATACAAAGAAACAAACACAAAAGATTAAGCAATAATAATTTCCTAATATCGATTATTACTACAGTTACATTCAGTTTAACATGAAAAATAAATTAATAGATTTATTATTACTGGACTTCCAGAACTTGGGGATGGATCAGAGCCTTGAGGAACCGGTTGAAGACCCTGACCCTGGCTTGTACCACATTCTTCTTCAAGCATGTTATAATCTTCACTGTCACTAGGTTTGTTAGAATCCTCGCTGTGGTTAGTTATCATTTCACTCACATCTTCAACATTCTGTGGTCGCTCCTAGGAACACACAAACAATCACATCAAATAATTGTTTATATTATATTCACCACTTCAATATGTACATAATATAATCTCATATACGCATTGCATCAATAAGGGGAGGGGGGATGTGCTTATAATTTCAATAGCAAGTTTGAAAACTGTAACAAACCTTGCAGCAAATGAGATTCAGTTCAAATGAGTAACACATCGACCACTTGGAATAACAAGGTTCCATCTGACACGACAATGTTATGCGATAATGAGCCTTAAAGTCGCTCTCCTTAGAGCACATTATCGCGTGACATTGCTTTGTCAGATGGAACCTCGTTATTCCAAGGGGTCGACATTATAAAAACCGATATCTTAACTCACAGAGCATTGTCATAAATTCTCAAAATGTTACAGTTTTGAACTCCGCCATCATTATGTTGTAGACGTATGTCATCCTAATTTCATCATAGATACTATGTGTGAACAAAGATAATAACATGTAATTATTGCATGAGAAGAATATACTCTTCAATGACTAAAACATTACTCATCAAAACTATCAATTGGTTGTCTGTATACCAAGAGTTTACACCTAAGCATCGAGAGTTCTAATAATTATTGTTGATTGCATCTGATTTGTATGCTACATATCAAGAAATGTGTATTTACTATTATTGAAGAAATATTTACAATTTAATTACAAAACAAGAAATGCTAGTTTTAATGCTACAAAAAAAAGTTGTCGTGGTAATATATTCAGAATATTGAATACAGAAGATTGGATATCAGAAGAATTTGCAAATTATTTAATCAAAATAAAACTCTGATATATTCCGATATATTCTTTGATACATGCACCACGTTTTAGTAGAAAATTGAAAGCTGTTTTCTTATAATAAAAGAAACAACTTTGACATACTTTATTTATACATTGTGTACTAATTCCCTGTGTAACACAGTTTTTAATTAATTTATTTTTACCTTTTAAATTTGTCTAAAAACTATTTGTAGGGTATTATTTATCTGCCGCTCGTGTTAATCTGTGAGAAATAGTTAGGATGTAGGCGAATTCTTCAGTTAATGTTTTTTTCTATATTGTTTTGTTAATTACTGTCTGTATGTGTGTTTTCTCCAACCCTTTATGGGACAATCTTCATTAACGGGTACATATTTACCCACCTACAATAAGGGCTATATTTTACTCATAAAACATAGCCCTTGCCTCAGCATTATGAAACATGACCCTTATGTTTAATACGTTCCTTACGAATGCGCAAATAGCACAAACATGCCCAACGTGAGTGAAGTTGATAGCAGAATACGTTAATACAAGAAACATGTCAGTGGGGAAGAAAGAGTTTGTGCCATTTACCAAATTATGTATCTTACTCCGCTGCCAACTTCACTCACGTTGGGTCATGTGAAGTCATGTGAGGTCATGTTTCATAATACATCTCATGAAATATAACCCTTATTATAGGTGGGTACATATGTATCCGTTTTTCAATTTTCCCTATAAAGGGTGAAATGAAAATAAATAATAATAAATAAATACATAAAAAAACGCATCAAAACTTTGTTAACTGCTTAACATTTGTTTGAAATTAAAAAGGAATGCGAATATCCTGAATTATATAATTTCAATGGTAACTCAACATATCAGATAAGAGAGATGACACATAACTCACACAATTCAGACAAAAATTGCAGACTTAACAATACAAACACCTTCTAAAGCAAGTTGATTGAACATAACAGATTATTATTTAAATTGTGACGAAGGTCACAAAGTCTATAGTCCCACACTAACATTGAACTAAGACACGCTTATGAGTATTTGCATTATTTTATTGTAACAGGATTGTATAGATTTCTTGGAGGAATTGAGCTTTAAACCTACAATAACAATTTATTCCATGTGTATACCTGCCAACAAATCATGTCAATATTTAAAAGCATTACTTGCTAAAAATGTATTTTTGTTTTAAATGTTAAAATTAACGCCAACACCGTCTGTGAATGCAAAGATTATAAATAACTTTAAGTTTAACCCTAATGCATGATTAGCACTTTTCTAAACAAACATCAGAAGTATTTGGTTGTTTGAAAGAATGACTCACATCAGCGTTGAGTTGGGAGTCTGTCTGCGGCAGCAGGAGGCGGGAGGGCGCAGGTGCGGAGGAGGGCGGGAGGGAGGCAGCGCAGGTCGGGGGAGGCGCCGAGGACGCATAGCCCACGGAGGCGCTCGACGCACTGGACACGGGAGGCTGCTGCTTCTTCTTCAAGGCCTCCTGAAATTGTTAAACCAAAGCTTTAGGCATGGGGAACACTACTCATATTCATTCAAAAAATTATACATCATTTTTACAGAACAATTTTTGTGAAATATCACCTGTCCTCAAGAAACACTTTGTCCCCTAGACTGCGGCTGGCTACAACAGCAGTAAAAGTAAAATTATGACCATTATACCAATGTGTAGTGTTTGGTGCTAGGGTTTAAGAACTTCAAAGCGTATTTAGATATTATCCATGAATATTTCAAAGTAATAAGCATATTGTAGAAGGGTGTCTTTCTATACTATTTATGGCTTTGAGACAATTTCAAAGTAAACTGTAGATTGTAAACTGCAAAAAGAAGTTAAAAACGTGTTGTGACAACAGAATTATTTGTAACGCCAATAATTCATCATGCAAACATCATCACATCACAGTTTTTTAAAGTTTGCAGTTTCGATTTAATAAACTATTAACAATTATTACACCAAAAAGGAGAATTCATTTACTCACAGATACACTTATTGTACCAAATAACTCATTAAGCAACTCCATGACTCATGTAGCCTCAATAAGTGAGAGATAAAAAAGTGTACACCGTTTCATATTTAAAGAAAAAAATTATTACTGCAGCACTGACATCATTGAAAAACATCTTACCTTTGAAAATTCGCACACCTGAAAAGCTTTGAAAAATACTTATTACAAGAATGACACTATCAATAGCAAATTTTAATTTAAAAAACTTATTTTCTAAGATTTAAATTAGTCACCAGTAATCGGGGTTCGAAGGATATATATCACAATATTTATTGCCGAAATATGTCAATATTTACAATTTAATGTATAATCATTAAAGATAATATTAACAAATCTCAAATGAAATACAAACAGAAAAGACAGAAAATTAAACGGTTACAGTCGCATCTGAGAATCAAACCCAGGACCTGTCTTACCAGAACTAGCACTCTAACCACTGAGCTAATGAGACCTTATTACTTCAATTTAAGAAATACTAATATCATCTTCAATTAATTCTGATATTTTAGCTGCTATCTTTTATTTTGTATAATAGCAAGATTGTACCTGAATTTGTTTGCAATCTAGATAGTGCCTCGGATGCACCTATATGATTTTTGTTTATATAGGACATCTATTGACTTTTCTGCAAATCTAGAATGAATATTCAAATATGAATTTATATAATTTATAATTTACTAGGTCTTTGTGTTTACGGGATATTCCTGTGTTTCTCCATATTTAACTTTACTGGGATTCCACGGGCACCGTCAAGTCGATTGTTGTATGTTTGGAACTTATTTTCTTAATACATTGCCCTTGGTATGGTGGAAATATCTGACCATTGATGACAACAGCTGTTGACCATTAGAAAAAAGACAACTTCATTTCATTTTGTGGGCAAATTTAACTTCTCATGCAGCCACAGCTGCTCCAGAGAGATACTTTTCATCCTTATTTAAACTGTATTTTTAATGTCTATTTCCCTTAAGAAAATAAATACCACTTTTTTATATAATATATTGGATTTTCAAAGCCTGCCAAAAAGTATTTGAAATATGGTAGATTTTTGGTTTTTATATTTGTTTTAACCATAGCCAAAGGGAAATACTTTTACAAATGACATTCTGAAGGTTATCAAAAACAAACAATATAATATTATTGTGTAATTAATTCATAGCCCTCGTTTTAAAACAATGGGAAAAAAAACAGCTATAGAACATATTGTGTGTTGAGTGTTTGTTTATATGAAGAAAGACCCAATGTGAAGACCAGCCACACAAATGTTAATTTGATTATGTAAAATTGAGGTTTCAAAAACTTTCATAATAATAAAATAAAGATTTACAATGGAATATTCTTTATCATGAAAAGAAATGTAATGTCCGCTAAGTCATAATACTTTGTTTGGAAGTTTTAATTTACCATGTACTTTTGTTATTTTTGGATTAATAAATTCGCTACCGGTTGCCATTGACGAGCGTTCTTAGTTTTAAGAACGCTCGTCAATGGCACGGTTGTGTCGAAACCGGTAGCGAATTTATTAATCCAAAAATAACAAAAGTACATGGTAAATTAAAACTTCGAAACAAAATGTCTAGAAATTGCTACATAGTGAATGCCGAAAAAATACAAGAAATCATAATACTTTGAACTGGAAAAGCTGTGAACATGACAATATGCAAGGCTATCAGATATTGGTATTGAGAAGAATTTGTAGTTTCAAGAAAAAGAAGGTATCAGATGCCAAAGAAAGGATAGACATCAAGTAAAGCCAATCATTCTTCTAGTTATGCAGTTTTTAGAAAACAAGCTAAACTCAAGTTGGCAATGCATAACAATGGCTGTCAGTATTACTTGGAAAAGGATGCATGGAAAATTTTTGTGAAAAAAGTTATTTAGTTTAGGTTAGGTTTTTCATCACTTTTCTTCAATATTCTGTTTTGTCATAGAACCAAAAATCGTAGAAAAGAAAATAAGTACATGTCGCAGAGTAATTACTACAACTAGGCAACTCCAAAATCAGCATTTTTGAGTTACACACAAAACCATAACTAAATTTCCTCACCCACGTATGCCACTGCACATGTATTATGGGTTTGTGTTATTTAAGTAAACTTTCCATCATTATACATACGCGTTAACGGGGAGAGGGACGTCGGAGAGTTATTATTTAATAATTCTAAAGTATTATTCATAGTATTATTACGCAATACGATAAACATAATGTTTTTAAATAGCATTTTTCAAAATCTAATCAGAAATATTACTTTTTTCTGACTGTCCCATTGTATGTTTTACAAAATATTTAAAATACGAATATGATTTAAGTCGAGAAAAGTATGTTTAATCATTTATCAGTGCGTTTTTGTAAATAAACGTAACCAAAGATTTGTAATCCGCATTACAAAAAAAAAAACTGTTTTTGATTACAAATCTTTGGTTACGTTTATTTACAAAAACGCACCGATAAATGATTAAACATACTTTTCTGATTAGATTTTTTAAAATGCTAAGCCTATGTAAATTTTAAAAATATTTAATAAATATTTTTCAATTTAAAAACATTATGTTTATCGTATTGCATAATAATACTATCATTATTTTGAATTAATAAAAAATAACTCTCAGACATCCCTCTCCCCCTGAAGTGACGCAATACTAATACAATAATTTACTGTGATATAGTTATTAATTTATTTATCATTTTACAGACCGACGGTCCATTAACAATATAACATCACACAAATGGAAACAAGAGAAATGACAGCAAGAGGAGATCACATATTCATCACAAATACAAAAATGTACATAATGAACTCAAACTCCAAGAATTGAGTCTTATTGATAACAAAATATTATATTTGCAATGAATGACTGACAAAAATCGGTCAGACTTAGACCTTTTTTATTATAGAAACAAAACAGTACATTGGTTACGGTAAGAAACAATTTCCAGAACTTAAAATTGCAAAGCGAGTACCTATGATATGTTTCCTTGCAATGTCTTATTTATACATGTATTTACCGGGTGACATGTGTAGTGTATAAGGGTGTGTGCATGTGTGAGTGTGTTTGTAGGTGCGAGAAGTGGTGATCTACTTATTATAGAAGTGATGCCATATGTATTGAGCACTTTATATAATTGTCAAGATGCTCCTTATAAATGTAAAAATATCAATGTTAGAGTTGTTTAGGTAAATATTATTGAATGAATTTAGAAGAGGTCGATTGGCGAATTTGGAGATACATTTGTTTTGTAACTATGCATGTAAATAATGCTGTATGGCGGGTACGTCACAAAGGTATGTTGAAATTAATTAGGGACAGAAGCTTGGTACAGTCGATATTATTATTTAGTATTCTATGTAGAAATTGACCAAAGTATCATAACTTTAAAATCAGAACTTTACAGAAGAGTGGTTTAAAGAGACAGAAGTTCAGTGCAAGTCGATTTTTTTACCTTTATAGTCGACAATTATGTCCCAAAATCGGTGCAAAACGATCAAAAGTGCAACTTACACCAAGCTTCTGTTTACTTAAGCCACTCTCCTCTACAGTTACGATTTTGAAGTTACAATACTTTACACAGGGGGGGTCGAAATGTTAAATCAGCTAATGTTCACCTTTGTTTCAAAGATTGAAAGGTACATTGAAAGTTATTGTTGAATTTGTAGGGGAGATATTTTATAAATTGCTTTGAATGCATTCTATACTATCAATGTACACTTTATATTGAGGATTCCAAATTGGTGAAGCATTCCAGTGGACTTCTTACTAGAGTAAAATATAACATTTTGATTGTTCGCGGGTTCCTGAACACTTATGCATAAAACAAAACCCAGCAATTTGTAAACGATTGAATTAATGTGCTTATTAAATATAAATTTGCTATCTATGAAAACGTCAAGATCTTACATTCTATGACTTGTGTTGACAAGTCTCGACATTCTGTACAAAGGAGAACAGTATCCATAATTAGCAGTGTTGATTGAGGAATAGCAATTAATTATTTCGGAGTCTACGGGAAGAGATGTTGAACTGGATGAGTTATAACAAAGAAGGTGAGTTATAACAAAGAAGGTGAGTTATAACAAAGAAGGTGAGTTATAACAAAGGTGAGTTATAACAAAGAAGGTGAGTTATAACAAAGAAGGTGAGTTATAACAAAGAAGGTGAGTTATAACAAAGAAGGTGAGTTATAACAAAGAAGGTGAGTTATAACAAAGAAGGTGAGTTATAACAAAGAAGGTGAGTTATAACAAAGAAGGTGAGTTATAACAAAGAAGGTGAGTTATAACAAAGAAGGTGAGTTATAACAAAGAAGGTGAGTTATAACAAAGAAGGTGAGTTATAACAAAGAAGGTGAGTTATAACAAAGAAGGTGAGTTATAACAAAGAAGGTGAGTTATAACAAAGAAGGTGAGTTATAACAAAGGTGAGTTATAACAAAGAAGGTGAGTTATAACAAAGAAAGTGAGTTATAACAAAGAAGGTGAGTTATAACAAAGAAGGTGAGTTATAACAAAAAAGGTGAGTCAATAATACGGTTAAACTACAGACTACAAACTAACAAATTAAATTACAGTTGATAGTCGGGTACTTCCAGTCCTTCATCTTCCTCTCCTCCATCACCTATTACCATCTGCCTCACAACATTCTTCAATTAGGGGTGCCATAGTCCCACTGGCTGGAAAAGTGATGTCTGCCTAACTAATTACCTCCCTAAGGTACCTTGAGATGATAAATGTGATGCGGAAGATTAAGAAAAAGCTAATGTTCGCAAGAAGTTGATGTACAAGAAAAACATAAACAGCAACTGCCATTACATGGAGAATTTGGGAGGCGGGTATGGGTACCGCCGTTTTGGGGACCATCAATTGGATAACCAACACCTCTGCCATGGGTCACCCCCGTGGTTCGCTACATTTAGTGACTAATCAGGGGTGCCCAGGTTCATGGGGAAAGGTTTGTCCAGGTCTTGCCCACTAGCTACGTGGCGGGCCAGATCAAGAGAACCGGTTGAGGGTGGCTCTTTAACATCTTCAGCCAGACTCTCTGGATCCATCGCCTTGCACTGCAGTGGAGTGGATGGATTCATATAGGCATAGGTTACTCCTGGACACACTGACCCACAGATTCCTATCCACCCTTTATACCTTTTTCCTTCCCAGAACTTCCTCTCCTTCCTTTCCTTAAAAAGACCGTCCACACAGAAAGATGAGATAGGCCCTGAGGGAAATAATTTTTTCCTCGGGTCCTTAATTAATGTTAAAAAAAAAGGGTTGGGGCGGGAAAAGAGTGTTTAAAGAACCTGACTCAAATGGGCGAGGATTTCAGATAAAGAATTAAAATTATTCACCAAACTGTCATTAACGCAAACATTTGTTGAGATCTAGGAAACAAAAGGAAATAAAACATCATCATAGTGATCATTACTTTTACACGCTTATAATAAGAAAATAGATAAATCAGCAATTTAACGATCTTTCAATCAGCACTTTTAAATGAATAAAAATATATATTTGATTCTACTTAGATTAAATAACTTATTGTTATCTGACCGCACAAAGATTGCTGACTATAATATTATAATATTTCCATGGGAATATTCCAATTTCCTGCATTCTTCAATGCTCGGTGGAAGTGTAAATGTCAAAGCATTTGTGGTGCCTGTTTTTAAAGCAGTTCAACAATTCGACTTTGGTAATTAGACAGATGTTTCTTTCATTGTTGACAACTTATATTAAAATAGGGACATAATATAGCACTACCTCAATTAGTATATCACCGAAGTACAAGTTTATTGGCAACTTTACAAGAGACAAAAAAAACGTTTATTTTTAAAATAGATAAAATTTTAATTTTTTGAGATACCCTTTGGAACTACTTTGCGTGCATAATAAATGTATGCAATAAAAAAAACAGTTTTGTCATAAGATAAAAAAAGGGTACATTAGAATTTACTTTAAACTGCTTTATACAGTATGTATAATATAAGTATGTATGAAGACTCTAAAATTCAATCGAAAATCAAAGTTATGAATCACAAACAAATCGAAAGTGAAGCCATGCTCCCATAACACAAATATTTTTTTCAAATGAGTGACATTTTAAGATTTCTTATTTACAATAAAAAAATGTCTATATATTTTTTATTTATTTTAGTTGATATGATTTGTTGGTGATTTGTTGGTAACGTATAATAAATTATCTCACAGATAATGAGAGGTTTTTAAATGCTATAAGGTGGCATTCAAATCTAAATTCAAAGGAATAACATTTATTAATTTCTTATATATTTATATATTTATTTATTATTATTCTTTGCTTGATATGATTTTATACTAGTTTGTAATTATCGCACAGATATGAGGTTGCTACGAAAACCATGAAGAAAAAAAGTAAAGTTCAAACCTCAATTTGTGAAAAATTTTACTTATAATTAATTGATGATATTTGGCCACTTTCCAGGAAACAAAAAAATATTAGATATATTTTTAAGGCTATTACTGTGCATGTAAAAAATTGAAATGTATTTCTACAAACGAAGGGGTATCAATTAAAAAAGAATATCTACATATGATAATAATGCAGATTTGATCCTATCAATGATATGAAGCCACGTAAGCTATTATTTTCAGTCAAAAGAGATCACAAAGCATATAAACGGCTCCCCCTCAATGATAAAATGAAATGTGCATATCTGTAACTATCACAACATGTTCTTGTTTAAATGATACTTCCACTGCTGTCTGTTCTGCCAGTATTTCAGGATGACTGAAGTTGTTGGTGGGTATGAATAAAATGTTAAATTTACCTTAAAGCACACGGAACACAACCCATCGGTGGCGGGGTTGCCGTAGAAACCACATCCCGAACGACACAACGCTTCCATGGGATTTGATTCACGCTCCATTGTTATATAATTTAAAAACACTATCGGACTAAATACTGATACACTTGTCCTTCTCACTTCACTTTCTTTATCTTAAGTTTAAATTTAACATGTATATTGCACTTCACCACTCGGATAACAATAAATACTATTATTTATATATTTAATATTCCGGCAAGGATTTCCTTTACACTCTTGCAGGAATATGTAGCTCCCGGGAGGAGGTGGGGGAAGTCAGCACTCCGGGCAATGAACTTATGACGTGTAAGGGGGGTTCAGGGTTAAGCGTTCAGCCCTGTTGGTATCTCCGTAGTTGTAAAGTACTCGGGAGATTGTGTATAATCTTCAGTTCAGCTTAATGTTTGCGGGTGTGTCAGGAGTGGAGTGTCACCTGCAAACAAAAAGAAAGTGCATGTTAGAATCAATGAAAGAAAACATACATAACAAATCCGCCAGAACTGCCTTAAATCAATGTAGAGCTCACATAACATAAGAATATGGAAAAGTACATTGTATCGTTTCTTTAAAATGTATTGTTAAAAATATTAAAACTATCAAAGTTTTCACAGAAAAGGATGCTTTTTATGAAAGCAAATTAAACAATTATAACAAAAATATTTGTCAAAAATTAATAGCCAAACAAATGAAAAATGACAGATGAAACATTCTTCTAAATATAAAAATGTTTAAAGGTGGATCAAAGTTTGTCCAGGTTCAGGTAGGTAGTTTACCACAGTATTCTAGATTTTTGGAACTACAAAATTTCATTACTATGGCAACACCAAGCTACTCACTTTGTCTTTCAAATTTGGGTACATTAAAATTTTGTTTACATTCGAGTTTAATAGTTCGTTTTAAAGAAACGAGGCAAAACAACATAATTCGATTATATGATTTAACATCTAATAAATAGGTGTTTTGATACACACATTTCAGAAATACTAAAAATCGCCTTTCCGTGTAATTATCGTAATTGCTAAGCGTTAAACAATAATAAAGGGTAAAATAAAAATATCTTAGGATATGATGTCCAATCATCTACATTAGGAAAGTACCAATAATTTCTAAGAACCGTTTGGTTAAAGTAAAAAAATACGCTTTTGGACCATTGTCCTTTTTTTAAAATTCATTCATCTTTCTATGAGCCATCTTGGTGTTTAAAATCTTTTGAACGATCGCAGCGCCCTCGTTTTGTGTCCACTATTAAATGTCAGACTGTACCATTGTACTGAACTAACAAGTGCAATTATAAAATTCATGAATAATTCATAAATATTTTAAGAGATATGACAGAATGAAAATATAACCCATAAATCCGTAGGTAATTTTAGTCCTTTTCATTTTGGAATAATTAGGTTAGTTATAATTATTTATTCTGCAACACGAATAAAACTTAATTGAAGCATTTATCACAGGATGACCTAAAAAAAATCAAATTGCTTAGATTTGCGTGGTTTTCTTTGTCCCCTATAAATTAAAAAGGGTGAAATGAACTAATAGTGGCCATTAGATGTAGTAGATATATCTCCTGATAATACTGATGTGAGCAAGAAGTAGAAACAACCCGCGCGGATATATCATCATTAGAAACGATTGGAAATGATCTCTTGTTTGTCTTGCCTCTGAGTAACCTTCCAGAAATCTCACGCGGTCGGAACGTGCGCACGACGACTAATGCTAATGGTACAAATCTATATAAACTTACGGATAAATCCACACTTGACCGCTTGACCACTCAACCAAATCCTCATCAAAGGATAATCGATCAAATTCAACAAACTTTACTACAAATTATAGCACTGATCCTTAACGAATAAAAAGGCCTACGTATTTTTCTAGCCAATGAAAGCTTCTAAATGGTCGCCATATTGATAGTCCGATATTGGCTAGAAAAATCCGTGATGCATTTTTAATTGCCTGAATATTAGCAATCCCCTTGGAATAGCTGGTGCCGTCAACTTAATGGGCTTCCGTAAAGCCCTTTTGTAATTTGGAGACAAGTACAGACCGAGGTATTTTTTTTAGCCAAGTAAAAAGCCTTCACTGTTGATGAAGTGTCGCTACCACAGAGCAAATAATATATATAAATGCCCTAACACGCAAGGGGAAGTAACCAAAATAAGAGGAGCTGTAGGCGAGCTAAACGTACAGCCAATTTAAGTAAAAACAGATACTAGGTAACATTTAAAAAGGGTTAGTTAGGCTTGTTTACAAAACCCAAATATTTTGTTGGAATATTTAGTTTGACCGTTTTTATAAATGTTATATAATTAAACCTACCAGGCAAAATCACGCGAAACAAACGTGGACGGTAGTGCACCAAAGCTGGTGCCAAAATGTGTCACGTGACCTTTGTCTCGAAATGTGTCAAGTCTACGATACGAAGTCTAGGGATACGACAAGAAAAATGTAATAATAAACGATATAGAAACAATATTATAGGTACGTTCTCGGAATATACTTGAAAAGCTAAAATAATCATGATCGTACACCGTACATAGGTGCCAGCCAGTATCGGTCGCGAGTCACCAAGTGAGTCCGACCGCGATCTAATTTTCCCCCTTTTTAACAAAGTCGAGGCAGAAAAATAAATTTTATTTTCAAAAGCGTGGTGTTTATCTTAAAACAGACACTTTTATTTTATCGCTCGCTTCACAGATTGTCGGGTTAAACCTCCAGCGGCTGACGACATGTCGAATGATAACTGAATTTCACTTGAAACGTCCTTGCTATACATTTATTACAAGAGAAACTCGTCCAATCCGCCTTTAGACTCCGCCGTTACGCCCGTTTGATTATTAACATTTAACTTTTTCAACTAACACAATAAATAACTCGACAAGTGGAAACTAATGTTTTTGTAATCGTTTATAATTACATATTTCACTTCGAAAGTCTTTGTCCTTGCGATACATTTGTAATGTGTTCGATTTATTTAGACACTTGAAAGTTTAGTATTTAAGATAAATAAAATTATATTATAAACCTGCCTAAGAACTGCAAATAGGCCTTTCACCTAATGTGTCAATATTTTCTGTGCACGTGTACAACATATGTGCAAATTCAGATCATCTTTATCTTATCCATTCTTGAAATCAGTGTTGCCATCCTGACGAATTTTCCGTCATATCTAGCGGATCGGAGTGCCTCCGAAACGGGAGAATAATTTACAAGGTAACGGATTTTCTGGCGGAATCGAATAAAATTATTTATCGAAGAAAAGATCAAGATAATTCTCGGAATTACTGAAATGGTGGGAAGTATTTATTCAGTCGCATTATTTTATCGCACTGACAATTTCTTCACAATATTTTATATAGATACTTGCAAGTACTCCCCTAACTTAGGTAACTTGGAATATTATTTTGTTTATTGAATTGGGTATTTGTCTCCCTTTTCATCATTTGTTTTATTTTAAATATCGATATGTTGGTTTGACGGCCTCCATGGTCGAGGGGTAAGCTCTCGACTACGAATCCGAAGGTCGCGGGTTCAAATCCCGGCGTGCGCAAGTAAACTTTATTTAATTAATTTGTGCTGTTTCACAATTAATTAATTTAAAAATAATATATAGTATATTTGCGCACGTTCCAGAGTGGAAGATACTCTCAGTATCGCCCTGGTGAAAGACCACCATTCAGAATTGAAACGTTGCTTGAAATGGCTTTTAGCCGTGTTTGGTGACTAGGATAGGTATTTCCCCACCTTCCTCTTACTCTTTTCCTTCCCCTCCCAATACCTTCAGCCTCACAACATTCCCCAATTGGGGATGCTATAGTCTCACTGGCTCCAGACGGTTGGGAGCAGTTGAGACTCTTGTCCGGTATTCATGTAAAAAAAAATTCACTATGTATAATTTTCGATGTGAATACCGCTAAGAGTCTTAACTACTCCCATCCGTCTGGAGCCAGTGGGACTGTGGCATTCTGACTGGGAATGTTGTGTGGGTGGAGGTAGTGGGGAGAAGTAAATGGAGGAGAGGAAGGTGAGGTTGTATCGGGCTATTAAAGTATCTTCCACTCTGAAATCAATAAAATATTTTAAAAAAAACAATAACTAAGTGCAGTAGAATCGTTTTAAAGAGATACAAACAAGAATCTCTTCAAAATGATTTGCCTGTATCGTAATTATTAATGAGCAGAAATTATAATATAAATCTCTGCACGGTGATGTTATTTCGGCGGTATAGGCGTTAGGCGGTAACTTGCTGTAATTATTCCAAAATAAAAATCCAAAGCGTGTTTCAAGCTTTGAATTCAATGTACAAACAAATTTCTACAAGGTTAGAATACTTATCTCGGATCGTGTGCGCCAGGCCAGCAACCGGCAGACAGGCCAACATAACAAGGCTAACGCGGGTCACACTATTTACATCCATCTTTTGTTATAAATGATGCACACAAAATCGTCAGTGTTTGCCAAATTACAAATTTTCAACATAATATTTTTAATAGCTAAATTTGAATAATTTTGAAAAGTAAAATTAGTTTAAAAGGTCACGTGTTTTATGCTTACATAATGATATCGTTGCTGTTGTGACTGAACCTCATATCTACAAAAACATATCATGTTTTCTCAGAAGAAAAAACCATGCACATTCCTTACTTTCAATTATTTTCAAGATAGGAAACATTACATATGCTTAGTGTTCAATCCACTCAATTGTTCAATTCGTCTCACAAGTACACACACACTTTATACGACAATGTGAAAAAATACATTTTAATAATACAATACACACGCGATTATGGCAAGCAATCCGTTAGCTACGAGGGGGGAAAATTATATAATTGCCTTCTTCCAGATGACATTAAAAAAGAATTAAACACAGGTGTATTTAAAAACAAGTTGTTCCTTCTGTAGTTAAATTAACAAAATAATGCAAGTGCCTACTATTTTTAAATGTTTATGTAACCATTCTAGTTAAACATGTGAAAATACTATTTTATATTTTCTGGAATAAAACAAAAAGAATCGAGAATTCGTAGAGTCCACTTTTGGGGAATACATTTCTATCATTTATTTTTAATTTAACTGTCCACGAAAAAAAAAACAATTAACTAAAAAATCGTACATTATGCTTGTTTAAAGATCTATGAAAAAGAAATTAATATCTTTGTGCACTGACATAGACATAGAAAATAATGTAAATACAGTAGTAATGCGTTGGTTGACAAAGCGAGCGAGCGCTCGTTTGTTCCGGGACAATCGCGACTATTTTTCCTAAAACGCGGGGCAATTGAATGATCAAATAAAAAAGAATTGCCTTATTATAATTCAAAATAAGGAAAATAGACAGTTTTAATCGTCTCTTAAGAAAACATGTTTTTGTAGATACGAGGTTGAGTCAGAACAGCGACGATATATAATTGTACTTCTGTTTAAAAAAATGCACATTAAATTAAACTGTAGTTTAGACGTAAAAAAATATAGTACATGTATGTACAATAGTATTTTTTCGGTAAAAAAAAAAAGAAAAAAAGCGTCCTAACTCGAAGGTCGATAATGAGCTAACAATTAATTGCACACAACAGAGAGATATACTAAGGTCCGGAATTACAGTTGCTCTTTAACCACGCCATGAGAGAAATTTACGTTCGTCAAATTGTTCTATGCTAGAAACTCTGACAAGATAAGCCGAGTAATACCATTACTAAAAATTACTGAAATACCGGGCCTAAGTCAAAGAAATAAAAACGTGTCAACATCAAAAAGGGTTAAAAAAAAATGCAAGTTTGATGCCGGTTTGTCCATTGTTCATTATTAAATACTCAGCTGTGCGGTGAAATGACGTAGGATAAAAGCATTTCAGATATAGAATTAGAAAACAGGGTAAATTTATTTAGATAATAAACATTATATATAAAGTTTTAAAAAAGCGATGAAAGCGCCTGCCTTCACCTGTCTGACTTTACATTACACCTTGTAAGGTGAGATGAGTTCTTTTAGGGATGTCAAATGACGGCAGTATGGGGGCTTTGGAATAACATTTTGGGAAGGCCTTACTATTATTATAATCATACAATGTATAAATAATAAGAAGGTGGATACGGACTAACGTTGGCGATTATATTACCTGTGTATGTCCTGTCGATCTAAGGCATATTTCCTATATCTACACTCTACACTTTGTAAGGCTTGCATATCATTTATTTTATTACAGCAATATTGTATTCCACGAACAAAACACCAGGTGGAGCATTGTAAGATTGTAAAGAAGTGGTGCGAGGACGTCAGATAATAGCAGATACATTTGAAACCAACATGTCGCGAGGTAGAATAGCGATAATAACGTGGGAACAGCGACCAGAAACAGCACGCAAGCAAGCAAGGTACAGGGTATCGGACCTTTGTGTTTTTGCAAATAAAATAAAGTATTGCGAGAGGTTACAGGCCGCCTTGTCACGAGCGAACAGCTGTGCGGGAAGGTGGTGGGGTGCGGGGAAGCAAGGTCGGTCTCCCTCCCCCCACTCCGCGCTGTTCGATCCTCCCCCCCCCCTCAAACAACAGTAGGCCGAGCCAGGTGCGGAGTGCGGCGGACATCTCCGCTCTTTCCCCTCTCCCGCACCTCCGGCCGACAAAAAGCACCGAGCAAGGTAGAGGAGCTTAGTAGAGACACGTGCACGCAAAGGTAGACGATAGGCATTTGCATTTGCATTCGCATTCGCATTCGCATTCGCATTCGCATTCGCATTCGCATTCGCATTCGCATTCGCATTCCCATTCCCATTCTCATTCTCTATTCTCTCCCAATATTATGCTCCATTCAAGAAAAGCGGCTAATTACGGGAATCCGACGGTATTCTGATTCTCGGCGGATGGGAATCTAATTTGAGTGATTCTGCATCGCACGAGTTATAAAGACAAAGTACACGGCCAGAAGTTGCGTGTTTGCGTCATCATTATGTACGTGAGTAATGATTGGGACTGTATATAGATACCTACATTACCTACCCAGGCCACCTTCGTATGGAACCGTCTCTCCGCTCTCAGCTCTCCGCTCTCGAGCCCGCTGAGGGCCAAGCAGCCATCACAGCCGATACCCTCATTAAATACACCCATAATTATAATAATATTATGTGGATCACAAGTAGTGTGCGGTTAGAGATCAAACAAGTCTTTGGCTCGTTTTAATTTTTGATATTTTCTAATTTCGTTGTTTCCTATGTCGTTAGCCAAGTCGTCCTAGGCATTACGTACGTCGGGTACTATCTATATACCTACATTACATTTTTAAATAACTTTGTTCATTGTATTCACTGTCCTAGATTTAATAGGGATCAGGGACGGCTCGCGACTTTTTGGTGTGCTAGAATACTAATATTGAAAAAACGACATTACCGATGTTGTTGTAGCCGAAACCGATTTTTAATTTTTAAAAAAAAAATGAAGAAAATATTTTGCCAGGGGGTTCAATTTGGTCCATTGGGACCCACAACTTCAAAATCTTCATATATTAAAAATCATTTTCGGCTACAACAACATCAATAATGTTAGCACAATATTACATCAAAATGTCACGAGCCGCCCCTGATAGGGATAGTAGAGGTTGTTTAAAATATAAAGTCTGCGCGAACTGAGATCGAACTATAGCAGATGAATAACGAGATAAGATAATTGATTAACAAAAATATTAAGATGAGAATTTATTTTCCCTGCCAACAATTCCTCCTAGCGGAAGAAAAACATGTTAACAGATCTATATTAAAATAAATTCAATTAGGGAAAATTAAAAGGTTGCAGTAATAGTCAACACATTGACATAAATCTCACATAAACTGTCTGAGGGGTTGCACAGACTGTCGGTCTAATTTCATTTCAAAGCGGGTGTAACGCTCTCACCGTTCCCACATAAGTCAGACAAAGATAAATAGTATGAGATATAATATTATTATACAGCTGCTGGAATATCTCTCCCACGCTAAAAGAGTAAAAACCTCAATACTCACAGGACAAAATAATCCACTTTTTTCAGCGTGTCTGAACCTTTTTATGCGGTGCTTTGGTGTAAGTATTCCTCTCTCGCGCGATATAACTGGGATAGCTGCCGCTTTATGGGTTGGGGAACAAAACAGATTGTCACGCGGCAAATGGAGGGAGGGGGAACGTGCCTCAATCCAACCCCGCCCCTGAACCATGCAAGTCAAAACAGCCGTGGCACAGCGCAGTACCTACCCCCAAGTACCCACCGCAAAACACGTGAATCCGCGGAATTACGAGAAAAAAACGAAGAAACTTTTTTTATTACGAACGGAAAATTTATTTAATTAATTAACTGTATACACGAGTCTGCGAATTCGGTTGCGACCTAATAACCTTGTTCTTGGGATTATTCCGCAGAAGTAGAAATAAATGATCTTAGCAACCCATTTTGTCGCTATTTTGAATTTCTAGATACTTCTGCGTACCAAATTGTAAATGAATGTTATATAAATCATATCAGTGATCTGCATACGTCAAACAAGATTGATTCTGCCAGAAGTGTGTGTATAGAGAAAATCGAGCACAAGCTGGTTTGGAGCTAGCTTCAGATATTGAAATTATCATACAGATTCGGCTAGAGTTTTTGAATACGAAAGATAACTCCAACTCCGGTCATAGACAAAAAGTCCGCTAGATCAACCATTCGCTACTGCGGTCGTGTGATGAGATGAAATTGAGATGAAAAGATGGGTAATACAGTGGAATCGATTCACTGCGCACGATCATGACGATAATAATTGGCAATGTCATAAAAACCTCCATCAAGTCAAGCAATAATGCGGTATGTAAACAAAGTCCCATAGTAACCTCCCTTTCTGATACATGCCTTTATGTGAGAAAGAGTGCTTCCAACGCAGCTCCTAATGGTAAAAGTATAAAACTCTATTTTTATTAGAATTTTACAAAGCCAATCTCGTGTATGCTGTATCGACGGTGTCGGCGGATATCTCGGCTTTGGTAAAAACACATAACGAGAAATCGGCCCGCATACGTAACGGACATTCTAGTTCGTGACCACATTCGATAAGGTTTTTATACGTCGGCCAACCGATAGCGGCCCTACGGGACTTTGCTCAACACGTTTTGTGCACACGCTTTGTATCTAACCAACTACCCCGGGAATAGCAAAGCAGATAACTAAAGCAGATACCCAATTACGCGAAAAGCTGCAACACGCGACGTGATAAATAATAAAAAATAAAACAATTAAAACCCACAAAGGCTAGGACTCTACCAAAACATTTATTTTCAACAAGAAATCTTAAAGATATTTGTTTGTAGGTGGTTATAGCGTCGATGGGAGAAATTATTCTAACTCTAACTCGGTGATTTATGGAACGTGTAGAGCAAAAACACAACCATTATGATGTTTTATTTACAGCGATGTTTGACACCTTCGAGCTTAGAGGACAAGCACTTGCGAGAAGCGTTAAATATGTAAAGCTGGCTTCTCAGTTACGATATTTAAATATCGATAACAATCGACGTTGACATGCTGTTACTATTAACGTAAAGAAACCAATGAAATAAGTAAATTACTTACTTTGTTTGCTCTTTTAACCAAAATATTTTCATTGAAACTTCTCCAAGAATGTCTACAAATAAAATATTATCGTACAACATTTTGTATATTGTTCAACAAGTTTGTGTTTCGAATTTTTATTCAAACGATAACAGGAAACCGATATTGTGCAAACATACAAAAACATGTTGACAATAACTTTGGATTTTCATAAACGCAAATGTAAAAACAACTACACCCTGAGGTTAATTGAAGGATTCGATGGATTCGATGGATCCGGATGTAAAAAAAAAAATCTAAAACCAACAAAAATGGTAAACTAACCCAGTTTTGGTGCATTCTTGCTAATAACATGCCATAAACATATTACCCGCGTACCACGTTAGTTCTAAGGAATATCAGCATTTGATATAAATTCGCTAAGATTTCATAAAAATTAACATTCAAGGTGTATGTTTTATGGGCTCGATGGGAAAGAAGGTATAATGTCAGTGCTGTTTTATTTAAATGGTAGTTACTACGATTTGAGGCTTTCTCTCTATTATTCTTATTGAGCAATTGGGCAACAAATATCAAACAATTTTTTTTTCGGTTTTTTCAATCTGTTCTGAGGTCCTAAATTCGAACAAAAAAACATTAATATTTCAAATAAATACCAACTCTTCTATTGCCAGTAACCTTGTAATAAATATAATTTCAATAACAAATAACAAAATAGTAACTTCAATATCAGGCGATGTGCGGTGTTTTCTGATATTATGTCTCCTGTGCGTGCAAAATCATATCTTCCCAAGCTAAAACTTTATAATATAACGCGTTAATCTGGAGTCACCTGTCAGGTAGGTACCATATGTTTCTGTATCTGTGCTATAAAAATGATTATTATTATTATTAAATAAGCGTGGCGTCCTGTCTTACATTTGACAGTTACATGGCATTTAAAAGCTCAACAGATCATGATGGAGAACAGAAAAAGATGCGTTGAAGTAGAAACTCGACAAAAAGTTATGCAAAATTTCATAACGCTTGAACTCACCGATACACGCAGACTACTTTATAGGTTAAGATAGACTTTGAGCTATACAAAATATTTGAGTTTTAAAAGGCGGTATTGAATTTGTAAAATTGATATTTATGTATGTTATTCATAATGTAGATGAATACTCGTATGTAGAAGCCATCCATCACTCAGGGAGCATCGCTCCATCCCATTGTGCCCCTGCGATTGTTGTTCATTAGCCTGGTTCTCACATCATATCCACTCATGTTTTATACAGTATACAGTGCTCGGGTTTGCTCGACCCGAGACTTGATAAAAAGAGATGCGATGACACTAATAACAAAGATTCAATTATTATTTTTATTAATATCATCGCCCAGCTGAAGACATACTTGAAAATGGGAGAAAATCTTACAACACCATCTATCAAAAAGTATTAAAAGTCCATTAATGTCGCCCAAAAACAAACAAAGAGACCCGTGCCCTGTGGTGGATGGTAGCTAGGTGCTTAGATTCACACGAGCGCTGAAAAATGGGAAAATTTCCCCCTAATGTACTGGTACATCCCAAGAGTCGAGGGGAGAGAAGAAATAAAGGGAAACAAAGAGAATAAGCACCGTCTAAAAATGGCACCAGAATTAAACTCCTTTATCTTTAAACAGACAAAAAATATAATAATAATAATAACGACTCGAAGCAGTATTTACCAATCAGTAAGTATGGGGCCGGTATTTCAAATGCTTCTTAAGCCTCCTCATTCATAATTTCTATGTACATATTACAAACATCCCTTGAAAAGTTTTTATGCACTTTAAAAAAAAAAGTTATTTTTTAAGATAATCTCTATTCAGATGTCTAGTTGAAAAAGTGATTACATGAAATTCTCTTGATAGAAAAAAGGCGCAAGTATGCTCCGAAAAATATAAATAACACGTGTGGTTCTGTTATTTAACATGTTATAGGTATGAAAAAAAAACCACATCGTTGAGACTGTTGCTCTATTATAAATGTGTCGCATTTTATCAAATATTTTTTAAACGATCGCTTACGCCCTAAGCGTTATTTATATTAGCGCGCTCCCTCTCTCTTCCGTATTAACTAACATAACTCCTTTTCAAACTATGTTCAGTTTCCGCTCATTGCTGGGTTTTAAGCTCGGCTTGAGTGATATTTACTTTAGTCAAGTTGCTGTCGGGTAGGTTTCCTGACAACCCAATCTGACTCATAACATTCCCGAGTATACTGAAATACTAAGTATAAGGCTTTAAGGGCACCACAATTTGTCAAAGTCAAATACTACAAGATAAGAAAGAAAACGTTTTCTGTGAAAATAAAAGCTGAAAGACGAATGGCGCTTTATACCTACGAACATCAGTATCAGTATAAAAAGGTCGTAAACTGCAGAAGGTAGATCGATCAGTGTAAAAAAGTTGCAAAATGCAGAAGGTGGTGGTAGTAGTGCAGAATATTCTTTTCGTGGTAGGCGCCAAAAAATGATAAATTTCCCTCCGTATGCGAGCGGGGAGCTCGGGGTGTGGAGGCAAGGGCACATCAACCCTCCCGTAGTAGAGGGCGCACGCGGGCGGGTCGGTGACCCCGCGCCAGCCCCCGCCGAGTATAATAGGTGCCACACTGCATCGCTCGCGAAGGGGCACATTACTCCGACTCTACTCTTCTGCAGGCAATTACAATAGCTACCCATTACAGTTTGGACAGTAATGGCTCGAATAATGCATAAACATCTTATCAAAGATCAAAGGTAGACGTCAATAATATTGACAAATAATTATATTATTTTATCAAATAGACAAATACGACTATATTCCAAACTAAACTAATATTATCGATGTCGCGTGCATCCGGCTAATTGATAATATACGAGCTTCGCCAAAGTCATTAAAAAACATGATAAATTAACATCTTCTCCTAACAAAACTCATCTTCTTCCTAACAATGCTTGTTGACTGTCTGTGCACATTTCTCGATGTACGAGAATATAAAATTAGCCTTAAAGAGAGACAAATAAAGAAAGGTTACGAATAAACTAACAATAATTGAATTCGTCCTACTTCCATCATTATAAGAAAACGTTTCTTACTTCTTACGCAATAATGGGAGGACAGCGGAGGATTTAACCCGCGATGCCTGGGTGGGAAACCGAATCATTTATCCACTCGTCTACTAACGGCTCAATATTTCACATCGTTGTTTTATCAAGTCCATTAAAAGGTGTGTTACTGTACTGTAATGTACTACCCGCGCCAGAGCATGAGCCACATCAATAAGTATTCGATGACTATATAAACCGCACATTAGTTATACACCAAAAATATGACACAAAATAACGTTGGCTTTGTAATAAACAAATGGCTTTGGACGACGGAACAGCTGTCACGATAATAAATAAAGTAAAATACTCGATTGACAAACTTTACATTTAAAAAAATTAAATTAAGAGATCTACGAAAAATAACAATTATTAACAAAATAGCGTCATAATAATAGACAACAGGAAATGAGACTGAAAATGGGAGGGCAAGTTGCATGTTCCGCAACGCATTTCTTTAATTGTGTCAAATTTAAATCAATATGACTTGGGTTACTTTACTTTCAATTTTCACCTTTACTTTACTGGGGAATCATCCCATCAAATATGATATTAATACGTAAAATAAAGTTTTACCTATAGGACCGAGAGACTTCCATTTTATTGTAGATAATACGTCTAATGGTTAATTGACAAGGGCTGCAGAGCAGAGCAAGTGGGCCGTCATTTTCATGCAAGGAGATGAAATGTACATAAATAAAAATATATATATTGATAATGTGCGAAATTGCGATGGGACTGTAAAGATAAAATGATGAATCAGGAACGTATCGGCGCGTGTCATAACTAAAATGGTAACTCATTTCGTACTTGCAAAAGGTGTCAACGTTCCGACTCGAGCAGGATATTCGTCATCAGACTAACCATCACGCCGTCATCAGAATTAATCATAATCATTCAGCTGATGTGGTTTCGAGTTTCTAGAACAATCCACAAGTTTATCAGTACACACAGTGAGCAGATGATAATATTAACGACGTGATAATCGTCAATCGTATATCATAACCGCCGATTGATTGATTGATCTATCGATCGATTGAATCGCCAAATAATCCTGATGCGGAATAGTGTACAAATAACTCGGTGCGAAATCAACAAAGAGTGCGATCAGTCGCGACTTGCGACACTCCTCGAATCAGCTACGAAGGCGTTCTCTATTTACACAGCGTTTAGGAAAATAAAATGTTAACACAAGGTCAGTGATTCTATTGAAAAGCGTGTCATTCATTATCAGTCCTATCATTTTAAGAATTCACTCAGTTCAGTTCAAAGCGATATCGTATTTGCCTAGTTGCGTGCGCAGACAAGATATATCTGACAGAACAGGTGATAAGTCAATGGTAATCAAACATCGGAACCTGGTGTATAAATATGAACGCGCAGACAAAGGATTACTTTCTCAATATATTCAACAAGCTTGCCAAACTGACGCCGACCGAAATGCGCACTTCGTACGAATGGCAGACTATTGGGATAACGGCCATATTATTAATTGATCACTTCGAAAAGGTAGAGTCATGTTACGGAAACTAGATTATTCTGCGATAAGACCTAACCCTATTCAAAATGCTTCTGATATCATTATTTTTAGGTACGAACTAAAAGTCAACATACGAGGCGGTTATAATACGTTGGCGCGGTACCTACCAAGATAATATCATCGTGTGCCATCGGCGTTTACTGAAAATGCGTCGCAATCATCGGTCGTCGTAGAGAGATTAGCTTGGATTGGTCTCTCGAGCTCCGTTATTTAGCTCGGTATGGCGGGCGTCTCGCGTGATATTAAACTAAAAACCTAATATGTAAGGCGGTAAATGAATCCCACGGCGTATGTCGGGGATTCTCAGAATAGCGTGATGGCTGATCCCTGGCTAAGCTGGGCTGGACGGGTAGCTGAGAGCCGGGAGCCCAGTGGAGTGGTGAGCGTAGCAGTGGACAATGCTCCGAGGCCGTTGAACGCACTCGCACGTGCACGCGTCTGCCTATTCCCCGCCGCGCTTCCAGCAAATAATGATTGCTCGCCTCTTTAATTTGGACAAAATAAGAATACCCACGCATGCATCCCGCCGTCGATCATCTTCCTCCGTAATGCAAGTATGGCTTTAAAGCCGGCAATCAACAACAACCCTCCTTATACAGACGGCAGTGGGGTGCCTGCGAGCCGGTCACTGAACTGCTCCCCGCTCCCTAGCAGAGGTGCGTGCGCGTGACGCACCCACCGCGGTCACCACCGCTCCAACCATCCTGCCTGACCGTCCCTACAATCCCTACAATCCCGACTGCACCGACCAGCAACCACTCACTCTAGCACAAAGCAGATGTGCGGGATCTATCCGCAGTACGGCTGTACGTTATAAAGTTACCCGACCCGCTCTTCGTGTTGCTAAATAACAAGCTCGTGGAAACAATGGCACGACTCTACGATTATCTATTAGCTGCGATGCAATGTTGGCAATGACCCGAATCGCGATGAAAGCTATAAACAGTACATCGGTGACGATAAATCAAGCCGAGTAATCCCGCGGCCCGAGCGTGCCCGAGATATCAAATACAAAATAAACAATATTAGGACCGATTAGGCTAAAAATATGTAGATCGTGAAGCCCTGTTTATTCATAAAAATGTGTTGATTGCGTCAGAAATCATAGCTAACTAGCACGTGTAGTAAGGAACGCTGACTAGATAAATAGATAAAATATCAAACTTTGGCTGCCGAAATCGTGAATTTTTATTAGATGCACTCCCATAAGCACCATAAAATACGCAAGAATGTATAAATTTGAAAGGAACTACTTAAAGTTTTATAGCAACGCGAACAATAAAGATTGTGAGTGGCGGGGGAGACGTTGGAGCACTGTTAATAGGCGAATTAGGGATAAATTTGAATGTTTACACTCCGCTGGCGGTCAAAGTGAGATTCCGATGGCGCAACCAACCAGCTAACTCTACTCTCCCAAGTTTCTCGTGTCAAATCTGAGCCTTCAACTAACTGTATACTGTATGCTTCGAATACTAACTCATGGTTTTATATGGGCTTCTAATCTAGTGTGATGGAAGTGTGGGTTGTATTCACCGGCACTGGTAATAGTGTTGGAGCTCGTAAAACCATGCGAAAACATGTCACAAAGAAAATGCATTACTGCGATAAATTGCATTTTCTTCCACGAGCGAGGGAAATTTATGATACCTACCTACTTCTATCTGCGAAACTGTTGGAAGAGTGAAACGTCAAATGAAAACAATCGAACCTTTTTTAAATATTTAATTGAAAACATTGTAGTTTACGTGTACTTTTTAGCGATATACGATATCAATAAAAGGAAAGTGAAATGTTTACAGTCGGACAATGCGGATTGCAATCAGATAAATCTGGCGCAGCAATTGAGGTCGACAAATCGGACAAGCAGCGAACAGTTCGCAGTTAGCGGACGCCTGTGCACGGTGCAGGTAGGCAGCTCGAGTTCACCTCTAGTCTACGGTTCTACAGGCCAATGTACGGCGGCGGCGGAAGAGTAAAGAGAGAGCCTCGCTAACGGGAACCCGAGCCCGTTACACCAACAGGTTCACCAGACCCGATAATCATCGAGGACGGAGACGTTACGGCCTCAAGACACTCGAAGAAAAGAGACGCCAACAAGGAGGTGCAAAAGAGAAAGACCGCGAGAAGAAAGGGACGTTGAAATTCTATTTCGTTTGGCCTCAATATCGTTAAGTTTGCTATTTCGATACTTATACAATAGTTTTATGAAAAGTATCGGGCGATTGACGCATCACTAACGCCGTGTCTCTCTGGCTTCAGTTATGCTATTGAATCATAAGACAAATGAAAGTTTGACCAACTTTCTGGGAAAGGGGGGCAAGTAAAAGTGACGGCATATGAATATGTCGCCCCGTACATTTCAATCCTAATTACCGCACGACTATTAAATCATAATTTTACACAAACGCAATATGTTCTACATTCTGTGGAGGAGTGCTGATGTATTCGTGCCGTCATTGCTCCTTGAAATCACCATCAAGTATAAGTTCTATCACAAATAATATAAAATTCCATTTGAACGAATACGGAGAAGACAGTCAGACGGGAAACAAAACGATACCCATAATAAATAATGTTAGTGCGAGATCGGAGATGGCATATACTAAGTCGAGTCGAGTATGCAGGTGTGAATAGCTAAAGAGAACAAGCCACCGAGGATAGACTTCCTTATTACATTAAAGCCATCGCGTGCTGGCTGACCTCGCTGCCTTAACACGAGATACAAAGGTCACCGAAGATATTTCTCACTTCCTGATTCGATGACGTATTATAACTACCATCTTAGATTTTGCTTCCTCCTTCGAACAATGAGAACTTTTGCTTAGAAGCTGAAACCCCAACGATGTTCAGCGGCACTTCAAAAATTCATGGACAAATTGAATGTGCAACCATTGTCGTCTTCTGTATAACATGTGCGCGATGGAAAAATCATTATAATCAGTATACTCGAACAATAATAAAAGGTCGAGAGAAATGTATCGAAACTAGACACCAAATTATATAACGCCTGTTTTCCGACAGCGAAAAGACAAATTCGAAAAGTGGAATATTTTATAAAAGGGATTCAACCATTAAATACCTGAATTTGTCAATGATCGAAACAAAAGGCACGTTGAAAATACAAAAAGCAGGAATTCGATATAAGGATCAGACTCCATTTATCCGGTTTGGCTTCTAGCATTTCAGAATATAAAACAGTCTAACACAGAACACAGGCGAGTAAATAGCCGGAGCGGAAAAGGTTCGGAAGGTAAAAATAAAGGTGCAAGACATCCGCTATGAGACACGAGATATCGAGGAACTCTAGCAGGGTTCTTTGTTACGTCTCGAATCACCAGCTCGTGGTCAGTGAACCCCTTTTTTAATGCAAACTGAACGGGCTCGCACGCACCTGTAAATTACCGAGGGACTGTCATCCTCTGCAACGGCGGGACTAGGAACTGTAGGAACCGGTCCCACTAAACTTGGAAGGCTGGAGGCTGGACAGTGGACACACGATCAAATCTAAATAACGGCGACCAATAATCGCAAAGCAAGACTTGACTATCAAATTATGCGCGATCCTAGTTCCTAACGTGTTTAGCTATTGGGGCGTATGAAACGTGCCGAAAAACCTCCTTCAATGAATAAACTTTCAATATCTTGCGACGGCCATTATTCAGAAACGAAACTCAACTGATAATAGCTTTAATTATGATTTATGACAACATTAAAATAGCTGTCTATTATACTCCAACCTTTCACAATTCCATCAATATTCCGTCCACTGTACAAAATCACCATTAGGGTTACTACAGTGGGTCCCAGAAACTGTCAAGTGTACCTACTATGTTACAACGAAAAGAAAGCTATATGACACAAGTAGTTTAATCTACCTCCTAGAAGTACAAATCTAACGAAAGATTTATGATTATCTCTATAGTGGACATGACAGATTCGCTCAAAAGCCGGTGTTGCTAGTCGCTGTATGCATCAACCATCGGAAGAGATTCAAAACTGGGTGTTCGGTAATCCGGTAAAGAAGGATGTATTATATCGATTTATAATTTGTACTAGATGTATGATGATGGTGGTAATGGTGAAACTACATTAGCTCGAGTGACGACGTCTTTGTCAAATAGCGCGGAAAACCGATTGCATCGCTGGATTCAAATCTAGATAATGCACCAAGTTACTAGTACTACCGTTTATAAAGGGTAGGAATTGGACAAGTCCTCCGCGCCAACAGTGGAACTAATTAAATAAAGACCACAGATTTTATATTTTTATAGAGCGGATGTAGAATATGAAGGTGTTGATAGTTTCACGTTAACACGACTTTGTTGTTTGTATTATTGATCAGATGGCTTCATCATTCGCAGCTATCGTTTATAGTTTGTAGAGCCAATTTCACACAATTCTCGCATCACAGACGTCGAAAGTGAGCTCACGCAAAGCGAACCAAATAACACTTTCTCTGAATTAAGCAGGTTCGCTAATAAAAATGATTACCGCGTTGTGATCGAGGGGGAATCAAAAAGCAGATTTTCACCTCGATTGCAGAGAAATCAGGAATGGAAATAGCCCAAATTCAGGCAGGACTAGCAAAAAATCAAAAGATCTGAAGCAACACTAAAAGGGACTTTAAAACACTAAAAATTGAAATCGCTAAATGTATAACAATTCCGTTACGGTAACAACTAATATAAAGACTGTAAAGCCCCACTGAGTTATTTCAGTCTGCGTCCCTGTCTATTTGCAATGAATCGCACGGCCGCAGCACGCACGGATATTGGATTTCTTGAAATGCATATTGCAGTAATCGTAGTTTCTTATTTCGCACAAGGGGTGTTTGGCTGGCTGGCTGTGAGCTGTTGACTGCGAGTAGAGAGTAGAGTGCAAGGACCAAGGCAGGGCAGACAGGTGCTCGCGGGTTCAAGAAACTTTCAACAGGCGGCCGGATGCACACTGCACAGCTGCCTGCCCCTAACGCCGGGGCGCTGGGAGAGGAAGCCGCACTGGTGCAGAGACTAGGGTCGTACAACTAGGAACCTACTTATATGACGTTCGGGAGAGTGGGAGTCATTCATAACCGCAGATTGAACACAAAGGAGCAAGGAAGAACTACCTTTTACAGGATGAAATAGTTATATTACGCATTTTTACCTTCAACATCCATGGATTAGTAATACAAATAAACTAATATACTGCCACTAACTGATACCAGCTATACCCACGCACTGGCCTTGCCTATGTGGGATTTTTTGCTTTATATACATTACACGTAGGTTTGGTTCATGTGTTCGGATGTATATATAAGTAAATATTAAAAAAAAAAAAAAGTTCATAACCTTTATACCTCGTTTGTGTAAATGTATGTATCAAAAAATTAATTAATAAATAAATAAATATTTATACTTTTTTACTTCCATATATAATGGCACTTAAGGCTATATGAAAGGTAAATTAAATATATTTTAAGTATTTTAATTTATAATGTAGATACGGAATATGAAATGGAATAAATTGTAGTGAAGATCTAAAGTTCAAGTCCTTCAAGAAACTTATTAAAGTACAATATATTATTGTAACTAACATATACAGCATTTTTACAAGTTTCTTCAAGGACTTGAGCTTTAAATCTACAAAAACAATTTATTCCATTTCATATTCCGTATGCACATTGCACACGTATGTTAAATATTTTAATAATTGCTCAGTCAGTTTTCTTACATGTTTTGGTTAAATAATTTGTTTCAAATAGATAAATATAATAATTATTATTGATAATATAAAGAGACCAAACCAGCAAAATAAAAATCACGCTTAAAAACGCTTTTAGATTAATTCTATTTGAACAAACTGATACTATTTAAAAAATAATTATCTCTCCGCATTCAGAAAGTGGTCATTTTTTTTTTCATCTGCCAGTGAAATAATGATTAACAGAAATGTATGTTGTTTGGATATAAATATGCCTTTATCCTTAAATAAAACTAAATCATGCTCTAGATGAGCTTTTTAGAAAAACCCCGAGAAGCGGTGAAAACATCACAACGATTACTTGCGCAACTATTTATCAAGGTTACATACTTGCCGATAAGATGATAGTGTGAGTGAATAACGTCATAACGAATTATGATGAATAACAAGTCGCACCAATAATGGCATCGAGCGTGCCAATCAAATTCACTTTACCGGTGAGTATAAACACCGCTTATAGATCCGTTGTAACCTTTCTACCTTTCTACCCTTCTCGTAAACCGTGCATACAGCAGAAAAGGACTAAGGAGCAAGCAGTGTGTATTGACCGGGAGAATAGTGCACGTCCACAACATACATACATACAGGTAAGTAGATTAGTAAGAATCGGATTTTCATGCATATTAATTTCATATTTCCTTTCATTTTACCGAGAAACCAACGAAGCAAGAACGTTAAACCGATGTAATGTTATCATGGACTTTCGTGGGTTTGTTTTCAAAATCATTTTCCTTATTGAATACTTTAAAAATATGGCGTCTAATAATAAAGTGAGACATGGTTGAACCGCACGTTCGCATTAAGATGTGAGAATCCGTGGATTGAGAGGTAGCTGGCTGGTGGTTTAGCGAAGAGCCTTCGCGGGTCCGACGACCCGAGGCGCAGCGGAATGCCGGCCGGAAGTGCCTACCTAAAATTTCGAGAACCAATCGACCCTTTATTCCCCATCTCATTTCACCAAAATTAAATTAGAAAAAGAAAAAAAGTTATATGTATATCGTTTCGGGAACAAGGAAATTTTGCAGTGCGATGCCACTCCATAATATGAATTCCAAACTCTTCGAGGAAAGATAAAAGGTTGGATGAAATTATTTTAAAATGGGAACTGTACCTTGCCAATAAATCAATGTAGATGCGAATTCCTCGAATAAATGGGTATAGTTTTTTTTTTTTTACTTTTGTAATGTGTAACCCAAGAATGGAAGCAAAGGGGAAAATTCATTCTGTTCAACTTTACAATAAATGTTCACGGAAGTGCCGATCGATCGGGCTATACCGATTCCTCAGTAATGCGTTTGTCTTCATAGTAGCAAGTTATGTTATGCCTTTTTACCGTTGGTAAGTTTAATATTTTTCTCACTGAGGAAATTTTACCTCTCATTATGGTGGGAACTATTGAGTGAAATTTACTGATCGCTTCTCGGGCACAATAAACGAGTGGAGTATGCATATTTTTGATTAATTTAAGCAACAAATATCTTTATTATGAGTGATCGAAATATTTATTAGTCTAAAGGACAAAGATTAATTCAAAGACAGGAGAAAAACGCCTAATTTAAAATGGGAGTAATATAATCTTCTTGCTTCCATTCTAGGGTTAATTAAGAATTTCCTGTGCAACGAGGATTTAAAGATGAACATTAATTTATATATTATAATATAACGGTCGAGTGCTTTGTCCATTTCTTACTATTTATTGTACGAAACGTAAGCTTAAACACGGAAATCGAAAATGATGTCATTGTTTAATATGATAAGACGGGAAGCCCCTTTGCAATGTGAACGCTAAAAGTATTAGTGGGGTAGGAAGTAGTAAGTGAACACACAACTAACGAGGAAGTGCTTGTGTATTTATTTATCAATAATGTATACGACAGACAGGGGTTAACATAAAAAATACAAAGAAAAAATATATAGGTACTAACCGCAAATAACGGTATACCGCAATATGAAAAACAAAAACAATTACAAACAATCAACAACAACAAAAAACAAGAGAAAATAAAGTTTGGGTTTTGTGAAGTGATTTAGAGAAATTTAGTAAAGTTATGGGAGCTATCGCCAAATATGTCCGGAATCCTGCCACCACAGTGGATGTTGTATAGTCGACACATTCGCACAATAGGTTGGGAGAAGGTTCAGTTGGTTCTTTGGAAAAAATATGGAGGCTCGGGGTTTCTTAGACGATGATTGATATTAATTTTAATTTTGGCCAAGAGGATTGATTCTATGTGGTTATTTATAATTTGTCATTTTTGCCACGACGTTAAGGGTCCAGTATAAGACCGCGTATTCACCGCCGTTAGGAATTTTAGGCCTCAAACTCAAAACCGCGGACCACCGCGATCCGGCAGCAGGATTGGGGAAATGTGGATAGTGTAAACCAAGCCCGGATTAAAAAAAATGTTCAGCGTATTGATGCAATACGAAACAAAAAACATTTGCTCTATATTTTTTTCGTTTATTCGCTGAATAACAATAAATTAATAGAACCTTGACAGACTTAACTTAGCAGTCGGAAAAGGGAGGATTTTTTTGCCGCTTAGTGCAAAGTAAAGGAAGTCGATCTGTTAGTATAGGTTAGGGTAAATGATGAGAATTTTTTTTTTTTATTTGTATATAATATATTAATAATTGACAGTACCCATACAAAGTGCTTCCCTTTCACAAAATATTTTTTTGTTACTATTTACGTATTTATTTCTTCACAGCATAATCTTTTATTTTTGCTTCGGAAATATTATAGAAATGGGTAACGTGGACCACCTGCTCAGAAATACTTATAAGCACAGTTTTTTGACACAGGGAATTATTTTCATGGTTTTTGAATCATGGAATCCGATTTTCGATTGTCCACTTGTGGATTCAAGATGGTTGAAATGAATTAGAAGCTTTTTTATATGACTGTTCTTTCAATGGCTTTGGTTTTTATTAAGTTAAGGAAACCGACTATTACATTTCAATTAGGAACCAAGATGGCGGATGTGAATTGGATCCCGTTTATTAAACGGGAATAAGAATTATTTGTCTTTTGATAATTTGGGATTTAGAAACGCCCTTCAATATTGTATACTAAACAGCAGTAAAAATATAACATAGGTAGATAACAATGATTTCCAACCCATCCCAGATGCAGACAATAAGCTTGATTACAATTCACCAGTAGTTCAGTCAATGAAGACAATAAGAAAAACTGAAAGTTTGCAGGTGAACCTATAACAGGGAGTATTTTCACAAAAGTCTCCTATCTTCCCCTTGCCCCTTCCCCAAGCAAAGAAGACCAAATATGCTATAATTTGAAATCAAATACGTTTCTAAGGACTCATAGTGTCCGAGATACAGCGGTTCTAAATTATGCAAATTTTTTGTAAGTCGTCATTCTTCGCTATTTTTTAGTGTTTTGGTCAATTTTGACAGTGAAGGAATAATTTTTCGGTAAAGGTTAATCTGTACTTTTTAAAGTAGGCTAAAGATGGTATAATTTGAAAACAAATTGGTTTCCAAGGACCTAATATCGTTCGAAATACAGCTGTTCTAAATTAATAAAAACATTCTATGTTATCATACTTCGCATTTGATTCCAGTGTACCTCCAAACACTTTAATTCCGATTTTGAACCAAATCGGTAGAGAACTCAAAATTCAAAATGACCATCGAAAATACTCAGGCTGACATTAAATTTGACTTCAGCACCCCCCTAACATGACTTACGCCGTTTTCTAACCAAATCGGTGTGAATATCTAGAAATTCAAGATAGCCGCTAAAACTATGGATTTTGATAGGCACAGATCGGCATACTTATATATGCAGTCAGGGGCGTCAAGATTGTAAATTATATGGGCACAAGAAATGTTAAGATTTTAAAAATAATTCGTTCATTCATTAGTTTTGCTTTTGACCGCCTCCAAAGATATAATCTTGTAGATCTGCACCACGTCCGTCAGTTTTTTTCCAGTGCGCAGGTCTTTTATATTTTGCCGTATAATAAATTAATCACTTTTTGGACCATCTTGAAGAACGATGCAAAGAAATCTAATTACAAAAAAAAATCGAAAATACGTAATTCCTACATTCCGATGGCAGTTTAACACTTCTCTTCCCAGCTATTCGTCATAAAACAGACAGAAATATCGAATTTCAAATCGACGTCCGCTCGCTCTGAAGGACTTCTCACAACTGATTTACTCCGGCGAAATAAATCGTTTTATCAACAATCGCGCGGGCCGGAAATTCTCATACGTTTTTTGTATGACGGAACTGAATTTAAAAATTCCTGAACTTTGAGGGAATTACAGTGAAAATCTAGATTTACTGAATTATTTTTAATAAACGCTCTTGGTTCTTGATCTTATTTACTCTGAGATTGTGGAAGGAATTTAATTAAATATGTTTGTAATGGGTGCAGTTAACATAACGGCGAAGGCACTGTCAAGCGTTTTACTTAAAATTACAGTAGGTATTTCATATATAATGCAAAAGATTACAGTTTAAGAATTTACGTCACTGAAAACCTTAGACACTATGGTAACTTCCTGTTAAGAATTTGCAGACAAATTATGTGTTGTATTGCTTACGTTAGCATACTGCGAAGTGACGTTTAGCGTCTTATTTGAATCTGCCCCCTTAAGGCAAAGCTATCAGTAAAATCACTATTTCGATTAATCTATACTACGAACTGTTTTACATTATAAAAATCAAAAAATATGCTTTGAAGGTAAACCTTTTCCTAGAAATTCCCTCGATTAGAATTTAAAAAAAATATGCTTTGTATAAGTTAAACCTTTTACTCGAAATTCCCTCGATTAGAATTTTTAAAAAATAAATGGAATCAAAAGACAAGACGGTGATTGGAAATTATAGAAATTACAACAAAAGGAAGGCTGCATGCTTCAGAAGACCGTGATACTTAAAGGTTTCTCTCGATCTGCGGCTATGAGATCATGTCACCCCACAAAGGTAATTATGTAATTTGGCAGAATTTAATACGGAAATAGGTATAGGTACCAAGTACAATATAACAAAACCATAAGACAAAGCATGCAGTAAACATGTTACAATGTGAATATTATATATTGCTATTACATATATACAACAGGCGATGTCAACAGGTACTTATGTCGTAGGTAGACAGGTGCAAAATAATATCACAACGATCATCCAACATCAGATCAAGTATATGGGGTAGGGTGTGGTGGGATATGGTGCTACGCCAACGGGGAGGATTGGTGAGAAGACAAATCAAATTAGTCTGATGAGAAAAGCAATAAACAATAATCTTTATATCAAAATTACATGGCTTGATTGAGCAAATGATTACTATTCGCCGTGTGTGGGTGTGTTTAATACATGTTCTAGTATAATATTGTATGGATTTGATATACATCGTTGTAAGTGAATATGAAACAGCTCAGAGATTATGAATGGATTACCAATTGTATCAAATCAATAAGAGAAGTGGCACAAAAATGAAAGAACAAATGTTATATAAGGCAAACTTACTAAATATATAATAAAAATAAAACTGTTGGGGGGATTGTGAGAAAAAGGGGAGAAATGATACAAAAACTGTACCTTACAGTAATTAAACTGTAATTACGGTACATGGACGGCCATCTTGGACACTTCCTCCAACATTCATTATAATATTTGCGACTCTCTGGTCCGTTAGCAACATGTATTCTAAAATTAAAATAAATAATCCGGGCACAACCAGGCAGCAAATAAAGTCGCTTCTGAAGTCATACGGCGTTTTATTTTATTACGGTTTGTGTCTTTCAGTTAACACAGGTAAGCCAATTTAAATAATGATTTGATTTTGAATAGCGAGTATCTTCCACAAGAAAGATATTTTAGGGAGTATATTAATAGTTTGCATTAGTGTTTACGGTTATATTGTTGGAGGCATTACGCCCACGCTAAAACCGTCCTCTGACATTAAAGCAGAAATGCACGCCTGGAATAGGTCGCAGACGTAGGGAAATGGGGAAAGTACCAGGGTGGCATGTTGAGCGGAGGGGTAGACAGCAGAATGGGGTCACAACCCGCCACCCCCTCACTTTCTATTTCACCCTGCGAGGCTAACGAAAACGACAATCGAGGATATATTCCCGCGTTTTCAATTGTTTGTGGAAGACCATTCACATCGACGGTTGTTTACCAAAGCGCTGCCATTATAATTAGTGTTGGGATATTCTGAAAGGTTGGAGATTATACCATTTTACTGTAGGTTAATGTCAACGGTTTAGAACAAAACCATGCCTTTTTCAGGTGTATACTCGTACCGTATACAGAAAGTTAGTACTCGTTCGGCCGATAATTCTAATTGCATAACTGACGATTACCATATTAACTTTAGGTTAACAGCATAACAGTTATGGTCCTGCCGCCAAGAGCTCCATTGTAACCTCTCCCTCATTCTAAAAAAAACAAGGCGAAAAATAGATATCCATATAACGATAAAATTATTTAAAAGCGCTCAGAGATCGATACGTCAGTATATCTGTTAGGCAATTGATGTTTTTACATCGAAGAGAAACGGAATTCGCATTGGTCAGAGCGACACTGACAGGATTGGCGTTTAATTATTTAGGAGTCGAAGCGGAAAGCGGCTTGCTTGGCCCCTATACAGCGAGTCGGTTGGCACCGGCCGCACCAGCTGAGTAGCGGCAGTCAGTAGCCACCGACAGACCCGTGACCTACTTCTGCTGCTCGGGGAACTGCTCACCGCTCCCTCTCACTACTCGCTATCAGATAGAAAACCCACCCCCAGCCAGCCATGTTATTTCAGTCCAATTAGGATATATGGTATACTCGTACACTCTACACTTCATACAAAGAAAGCTTACACAAATATATTATTTTTGGACAAAAGGGTTCAGCGTATCATTTCCTTGTTAGTTTCCAAAGCAGAGCGTTCAACTCTTCCACCCAGGACCCGGGACCCAAGACCCAAACTTGCTGGAATGGTCGCGAAGTTCGAAACATGGTGTGGGCAAATAAAATCGTATTGAATTAATATTGTTAAAATAATACATTTGCACCTTGTTCCAGAGTTCCTGGTGTGCGACCACAATAGGGTATTTTCAGTTTTTTTTCATTGTCTACAAAAAATTAAGAAAAAAATAATACAGGCACTTTTATTTTATTTTTACGAATAAATTTTCTAAAACGATTTAAAATGTGCTATTTTTGATACGCCGTCAAAACGACATGTTCGTTTTTTTAATCGTGAATGTGACGTTATTGACGCCACGCCGACCAACGTCGATGACAGCCGTCTTTCACCAGTCAGTGGCGTTATCTACGTCATAGTAACCTTTTAACCAGTTCAAACCATTTCGGAAAGTGCAGTATTGAATCGTTTTTACAATCAATAAAACTGAATGAAAATTACACATTTTCGGAAACCAGAAATATGAACTTTTAATCTTCTACACATTTTTAACGGTATCCGTAATTTGTGAAAATACCCTATTCAGAATCGAAACGTTGTTTAAAGAGGCTAAATCTGAATAGCAAGAAATTTCTCAACTATCTTCTTTTACTAAATCCGGGATGTTAAATAAAAAATAAAAACACTAACGCTCCTAACAACACGTTCTACAGCCGCGTTACAGGAATTTTTAAAGAAAGAATACCGTGCATCTTTATCAGTAACCAAAATAACGTCAGAAACGTTTCTGGAGCTAGTTATCATTATCAGGAAGCGATAGTGCGGGCTGCGGGCATAGCGGCTGCAGTGGCGCCACAGCCAGCCAGCCAACAGCAGCCTTGACACACTGAGAAGACGCAGAATGGGGACGTGGTGTAACACCGAGTAACGCAACCTGATCATTAGCCACGATTCGAGCCACTTCGTAACGTGGCTACGTACCGGCAGAACAAATCATTTGGCCAGTCGCAGTCGTGGAGCAATCACTGCTTTAAGTCATTCCTAAACGTCACCAGGGTCGGAAGCAAGTGGAGACCAACTGGCAACTACTAAATAGTCGTATCGATACGAGGCGATTTGAAAACTATTGCGACACACTATTGCTGCTTGTTGTTGAATTTATTTCAAATTGGGTCAATGTGTCGATTTGTACTAGTCATAAATCAAACACAACACAACATGCACAAACGATATTTTGATAACAATTTTTAAATAAACAAATGGAATAGTAGGGTGTGTATGTACCTATTGTTTATTTGTTATAAAGTGATGAATATATTTTTTTAAACACACTTAATTATTCGAAGAAAATAATAATGCATTTGAAGAGCTCCTAGTACTAACTTAAACGTTGGCGGCATTGGCAACTCGCAGTTCGATCTAATTATATATGTTTTGACATTTTATGTATATTTGTCAATTCAGAACAATAATAATAATGGCAGTGTGGCGAGATTTGATTGGCAATCGTCTATACCTATACCTATGCAAATATCAATCTGTTTTCGGGTAGTGGAGAAACATTATAACACTGTAGGTACCACTGTTGAGGTGTTCGAACGGCGACGTTCTCTCTACTCACAGCGATTGGATAGTGGTCACGTTTGGTGTCGGCTATTACCAGTCTATTTATTTTTCGGTCTATGGCAGTATAGGATAATTGCATCGATGGAGCATTGCTGTCACGGCTCCCGGCCTCGGATCGAGTGTGACGTCACGAGTGATACAATCCACAGCCCAACACTTGTATGGATATTATACCTAATATAAGCTCTCAATAACAGTATTCGACAAGGTGACCGCCAGCCGTCAACCGTCAACTCCAACGAACAATCCTCTTGTCTCTCTTGTCATCGCGGGTGCCAAAATATCGACGTTAAATTAGAAAACTGTACGCGGCAAAGCGTAAATTCCAATCAATTTTTACAAACAGACAGAAAGTGAAGTTTCTGAAACGAGTTTTAAAATGATTAGGAAATAGTGAGGTGTTGTTATGCAAACTACGTCGAGGCGCCTTGAATTGACAATCAGTCAGGATGTAAAAACTTCTAGTGAATAATAGGTGTTTACTAATTTACAGTTCATCTGTCTTAACCCAAACCTCCAAGTGTTAATGAAAATGAGCATGCGCGTGTGTTTAAAATCTTACAGAACGACATTCGTTCGTTTTTATCAAAACATTATTATTATTATCAGCTAGGTAGGTTAAATTAAAACACAACGCGAGAATTTCAACTGTTTGGAGCAAGTGAGACAAAGGCACCCTCAAATATCGGAGAATTTGGGAAGGCGAAAAGAGAGACATTATCGTAAACTAATAATACGAACGAACGTATTCTTTGCGGTCACCAATCCAAGCGCCGACTTGTACTTGGCGATCTCCCGGCGTGCCGTTACTGCCTGTCGTCTAGTTTAGAAAACATTTTTTGCTATCAAAGCAGCGAGTTAACAAGATGGCGGCGGTCGTATCGGATCTCGTGACAAGCTAGATTCCCACAGCAGACTGGAAGAGAAACAGCAATATAGTGAAATATCACATTGCGCCTTGTATGTGTAGAAATAACGATATGAACGCTGTTGTAGCATGACAGCGCGTGCACAATACAACACACCATACTCCGACTACAGGCAGTACAGGCGATAACCGACCGAAATGGCTGATGGTTGGTTACTCGTTCGGGTAGGATTACGCGTACTATCTCTGCGGCTGCAACAATATGGCGTCCCAGCGTCAGCTGATGCGGGGGTCGGAACCTCGCCGTGCATGGGTATATGTATGGGTATATGTACAGGTACAGGTAGAGAGTAGAGGTAGGTGGCACGTACAGTGTAGGCAGGCTGTGTGGCTGGGTGGCTTGGTGGCTTGGTGGCTGTAGCGGACGTAGCGGATAGCACGCAGCAGGCACTAAGCAATAGGTAGGCAGCGGCCCCAACACGCACATACAGCGGCCTTACAGGCCACAGCACCTGCTGCCTGCCTACAGAGTAGTCTACTGCTAGCGTTGCCAAGGCTCCCGTATCGGTCTGCCAGTTAGCAGGCACTACGGACTACGAACGTTACAACAAAAGTGCGTTGGATTTAGAAACGAACTAAATTGTCCATATCCTTAGGCTAAAAGACTTCTCGCTTAAATGCGGTTACGCTTCTCTCGGGTGAGAGCTGTCATTCAGCGAATGACATTCTTTAAAAATATCGATATTTGCGTAGTTTTAACAAAAGAAGACTCAATATTATAGCAAGTATTGAAATTAAACATTAGTGAGTTAAATTAACCGAAGTAACGAAATTGTGATGTTTGTAAAATACCTAGGTATGTCAACAGCACGAAATGTCAGATAAAAGTGATTTCAATTCTAAACATTATAATAACACTACACGTGTAAAGTAATAATAAACTGCATGTGTTAAGTATGTGTGATGCACCTTCAATATTTAATAATACTGGGATAATAAAACCACAAACTCCATTAAAAATGTATTGTCATTGACATTGACATGGAACCGGAACCGCAGTTAACGGGGAGAGGGACGTCGGAGAGTTATTATTTATTCATTCAAAATAATTATAATATTATTGTGCAATACGATAAACATGGTGTTTTTAAAGAGAAGAATATTTATTTGTTTTTTTTTTTTTTAATTTGCGTGGGCTTAGCATTTATCAAAATATAATCAGAAATATTACACATTTCTGACCGTTCTACGCATGTTTTACAAAAGCATTTAAAAAGTTGAATATCCTTAAAAAATGCTGTGAAGGTTTTTCTGTAACTTGTCGATAAGATAAATTAAAAAAAAATACACTGTGGTTTAATTTTTTTATGAACACCACGTAACTTTAATGTTTTTTTTCTTGCAATGCGGATTACAAATCTTTGGTTATGTTTATTTACAAAAACGCAACGATAAAGGATTAAAAATACTTTTCTCCACTGTAAAAATCATTTTAGTATTTTAAATATTTTGTAAAATACAATGGGACGGTCAGAAAAAGTAATATTTCTGATTAGATTTTGATAAATACTAAGCCTATGTAAATTTATAAAATGTGTAATAAATATTTTACTATTTAAAAACATTCTGTTGGCGTAATAATACTATCATTATTTTGAATTAATAAATAATAACTCTCCGACGCCCTCTCTTCCTTAAGCGAAATGCCTTTAACCCTAAAAAATACGGACAATGTCTTATCCTTAAAAAGAACCGGAATAAGGCCCCTGTTTTCACTCCATACATACACAATGGATTTCTGTAATCTATAATAGCAGGGTAGTTAGTCACAGTATTTCTAAATTCCAGATTCTCAAAATCGCACTTTTGATACTCAATGCAAAAATACTTCATCAATTTTTTGTTTCTGTCATACTAGATTTTATTTGTATTTCAATATTATTAATCCATGGAATAATCATCGTTGTCATTTACTGTTAGTAAGCATTCCCGGACATTAGCGTGATTTCCCCGTCCGTAACAACCGACAACCGTGAATAATATAATCGTGTAGCTCCAACCACGTCTCGGGTCATACAAAAAAATGTTTGCATCATCATTAGTTCTACGGAACGAATAACAATAATACTCATGGCTGGCATAATCGGAATCTGACGTATCAAAAATTTGAAAATGGCCCAGTGTTGGTCTCAGAGAAAAGCGAAGAAAGCGATAAACGCGCAAAAGTTCGTGCTACACGTGCGGATTTGTGTGACTGCCGCTGATAATGGCCCAGTGTTGGTCTCAGAGAAAAGCGAAGAAAGCGATAAACGCGCAAAAGTTCGTGCTACACGTGCGGATTTGTGTGACTGCCGCTGATAATGGCCCAGTGTTGGTCTCAGAGAAAAGCGAAGAAAGCGATAAACGCGCAAAAGTTCGTGCTACACGTGCGGATTTGTGTGACTGCCGCTGATAATGGCCCAGTGTTGGTCTCAGAGAAAAGCGAAGAAAGCGATAAACGCGCAAAAGTTCGTGCTACACGTGCGGATTTGTGTGACTGCCGCTGATAATGGCCCGCGTTGAACGAACTACGCAGTCAGAACAAATCTCAGAGAAATTCTTGACAAAGGAATCAAAGGTGTCGAAACGAAATTTCCACAGGTATTTTATAACTCGGTTGATTTTTTTATTCGCAAGTCATGACTCATTTTCAAGAGAATCAAGTTACTGGCTGTTTCCAGTGGAAATCCTCGGAATATGTGTCAGTGATAAAAACATATTATTTTTTTAAAACAGACATAAATTTAAAGTTACCGCTTAATATACAGAGCCAGGTACTCTTAAAATAGTATATACAGTACTTTGATACATTGCATTCTAGTTAACAGTGGGTAAATTTGGTAGGCAAAATATAATTTTAACGAATCCAAACGTCACAACGACATGTCAACTTTATTCATATTTCGCGGGACATTGAAACTTTACTCAATTAGATTTATTGTAACTGAATTACATAAAAATACACCGAATCAGCTTAATGCCGAGTGTTGTTCTAGGAATGCGGTGAATTAGTACTAGACAATTAGAGAAAAAACAATAGCTCAGACGAGATTAAAATATTGTCGTGTTCAAGTATATGCTCTCAAAAGAGCCGTAATTATTTATTGCCAATGAAAACTGTAGTCGGCAAGTATTATTTTCCCCAGTCGTCAAGATTCATCATTCAAGGTGTGCAGGGGACATAAACATTTATTTTCAGTTTTGCCAAGGGACTTTAACCTTTATTACCGATTAGTGTATTTTAGCGTGCACCGGAGTTGGGTTGATTGGGAAGTTGAGAGGGGGGGGGGGTTGCACACAAGCTGAGTTTCTATCATACATCGGATACGGAGTAGAGCTATAGAGGTAGAGGACGGACCAGGGAACCTCAAGAGGGGAGCAACGACCCGGAGGGCGGCCTTGCCCCCTCCCGACCACATGTACCCGTACCCGTATCGTGCGCAGTCATGCTCGGTATATCTACACACTCTCCCATAGGCAAGATAATTTCACTATGCACACACGCTGTCAAATAATATTAGAATTGTGCGTAAATCCGACGAGACGCCAACACGGTGCATTGTTATTATTTTAATAATTAATTGCTTTGTTAAAAGTGACAGTCTGAAGTCAAAATAAACGAAGCAGAATCATAAAAATGATGTCGTTGTTTTACTTCCTTATTGTTAACTTGGTCATTAATATAAAAGTATTGATAAAAAAATGCGCAGATTGTGAGATTACTTTGTTTCTGGTGTTTTGGTAGGTTCTTTATAATAAAAAAAACGTACGTTTACGGAAATAAACAGCGGTTATTAAATTCTGTTGGTGTTTATTATTTTATCGCGTGACAGCCGTTTCGCACGTTCAATTTGTAATGCCAATTAGAAATATTAAAACTTGAAATCTACTGAAAACGGAATCCTAGATAATATGTTTAAATGCAACTGCAAAATAAATTCAGCATAATTACGGAATCGAGACGTTAACCAATTTTAAAAAAATATATATATATATATATCATTGACGTCAGTGGCGGGCTCGTGACTTTTGAGTGAGCTAGGGTGCTGTGATTGAAAAATATGACGTTATTGATTTTGTTGAAGCCGAAAATATTTTTTTTTAAATTAGATGGTAGGTAGGGCATTACTTCCCTACCTACCTTCTAAAACTCCATACAAAAAATTGAAATATTGAAAAAAAAAATCAATTTTCGGTTTCAAAAACATCAATAAAGTCGTATTTTTCAATCATAGCACTCTAGTTTACTCAAAAGTCACGAGCCGCCACTGATTGACGTCACAAAAGAAAAATAAATACGCCACCTTTTTTTCGTGGTATCTAAATTCGTGGAAATGTAAAGCTCAAATGCGTAAAACGTTAAATTTAACGTACAAATAAAATTTGTAATCATTTTGTATGGCGAGAAAGCGGTGGGTGCATGACGTGCGAAATAACATCTGACAATCTGGTAAATTAAACAGAACACAAACCAGCCAACACGCCAGTCAGAGAAGCTAAAGTCCACAAGGCCAAAATAATAATTTCACGCGAAGTGACGATCTCTGGGCATCGAGCAGGGACCGACGGTGATGGCGGTGGCGCTCTGCCCGAACCGATAAAAGGTTCCTCGCCACACCGGAATAAAACCAAAGGTCTCTGACCATACCGGAATAAAAGCAAAGGTTCCCAGTCATATCAGCATAAAAGCAAAGGTCCGCAACCATTCCGAAACGACAGAATGGAAAAGGTCTCAATAAAAGACTAGGACGAAGTTGGAGGAGCAACTATCACCGTGACGGGGCCAAAGATTCCCGCATTGAAACACAAAGAGTCGGGTCGTGCTATGCTTTAGGCTGTAGGCTGTAGGTAGGGAGAAATAATAAGCCAACACGGAATTATCCGTAAACAACAATATTTACATATACACGTACGCGTTACTGTTGAATAAAAGCAGTTGAAACTCGAACTATCGGACTCAGAGTGCTTGCTGGGCAGTGACGTCAGTAGTTGTTGTTCGATTAGGCAAGATAACCAAGTATATATGGTTCCAGGAGTGGAGCGTGGAGCCCGCAGCCCGCAGCCCGTAGGAAGTGGCGGAGATAGATTGGGTCAAGTAGTGATCAGCGATCACGCAGCCAGCAGCAGGAAGATTGCTCGCTATTCGGCGAGGACAGGACAAAGGCGACACGCGATTGCCAACGTGAACAGCTCGCGTGGTAGTGTGCACACTTACATCCTACGTTGCCTGCAGTGGTGTTGGTTGGGGGGGTGACACGCCGTCAGCTGGGCCAGTCTGGCCGTCCTCACTCCGAGCAGGCGAGGGCCTTTGTTTCTTCTTCGTTCTCCGTTCTCCGCTGGCCGATATCCCTACTCGACAACTGGTCACTCACTTATTCAAACAATCTAACAGCTATTTTCAAACTATGTATTAGAAACACACGAGTTCCATAGACACGAACTTTAATATTTCGTCAGACACGCCGTACGCTGCTGCACTTTGCTCGGCTCGCAGTTCTACGAGGGATTCAGCGAAACGATCAAAAGCGCAGAGTCTAATATATAGACAGAAAACGACAATTTTGGCACTGAAACGTATTCTATTCGTTTTTAACTACTTCGCGACTTTTGCTCGGGTCTGAAATTACTTTTCGAAAAAAATCTGTTAGTTTATTGTTGGCTGCGAGCGCGAAATAACCGCCCTCCCGCGACGAACGCTGATCGTGAACTGATGGCGGAGCGGATTGGGGAGTGGAGGGGCCGCTCCGCCGTTTCCCCTCACCCCGCTTCCCGCCAGCCCAGTCAGCCAGTACTACTCGTTGAGAAGAGGGGGGGGGGGCATACGGTGAAAAATTAATCATTGACGGAAAACCCTGTCACAAAGCGCGAGACGCGATTCACTGAATCTCTAGGCGAGATGTCTTCCTGGACTCCCGACAATTCCACACAAAAACTATAATGGTTTCTAAACGAGATGATCACCGGAAAGGGCCACTAGCGGCGCGTCATGCCAGTGACGCATGACTAAAGAATTCTCCCAGTGCGTCACTCACTGATAACAGAAAACATGCCGTATAACTTCATAACCAAACTTTTAAATATCGATTGAAATCCTAGAGACACGAAATGTAACTAACTCAATGTAACTGTTGAAAGTTCTTTGTAGTGTGTAATTCGTATCCGACTGTATAGGTAAAAGGAGTACAAAGGAGATAACGAAATCTAAGTCACAGGGCATATAAACCTATCGCGATGTATGGGAGAGCCTATGGAGGATTTGAAAAGTGACAGACGGGTGGGGGAAATGGTGACAGTGAGGCAAGGTCCTGCCTGGGCACCCGGTGGGTGCACCACCATCTATCTCCCCGCGCCCGGCTTGCACGTGTCGCTGACGCGTGTATGTGGTGTGGGTGCATAGTGATAGTGACATACAACCACATGTCCACACAGCTGCGTGAGTGTATGACTGTATGAATCAAAAAGTTTTGGCGCTGTCGCGGGAGGCGTATCACCGTCTCTGTCAGACTTGATAAAACGCAAGTCACCGTTAATGCGCAGAAGCGGAGCGGAGCCGAGAGCTAACGGAACGAGCCGAGCTGTCACGAACGCGGCCCGAAGTCCAAAGCCCGATGGCAAATTGCGGGCCGACCGACGCGACGGGGGGCGCGGGGACCAAACTATTGTGCCATCTCTCTTCTATACACGGGGGAGCCGCCTCTCTGGCATGTTTCCCATCTCCTTGCTCCTGCTCCTGTGTCATACGTCGCTACTGCTAGCAGATATTAGGTGCATATGTGTACACGGCAAATACCT